>JAMKCH010078878.1:0-171869 GCA_023653785.1 Ophioderma brevispina | reverse complement strand
AGTCTGATGTTACATGGATGTTAATGTCAGCGTACAATGGATAGGGTTAACATAATCATTTTTGTGGTGGCCTTTTTTCAGTCCAATAATTCTATCGATATTTTCCTTGGTAAGTAGCCTCCTCTCCATGCTAATGGAACGGCTTGATCACATGGTTGGAAGATCGGTCTTGGGAAAATACACTTTAGAAAGAAACGCTTCATTGCTTGTTTTGCAGTTTTTGAACAAACATAATTGCAGAAACAGTTTGCGATAAAAAATAGTTAATATTACATTTCTTGATGAATAGAACGATGAACTGAATTATCGTTTGATGTATGGCTCTTGAGTATGAGTATAAAAACCAAACTTTCATTTGACAATAAAAGTTCCAAATCAATAGAACTGTCTTATTCACGCTTTGATTTGGCGTGAATAGAAACTGATGCACGTTACCCAGATGTGTACAGTCAAGAAAATGGGTCATTTTATTCAAATGAGTATAACTTGTGTTTGGCATTTGCGAATTAAAAAATTCTTTTGAATTCAGACATTGCTCTTTGCAATGATATTTTGCTTAACAGAGACTTCCTTTTAGATTTTTTCTTTTTACTAAATCACGGCAAAAATAAGCAAAACTCCTTTTAAATTAGCCTGTATGAAAAGAACTTGTTTATTTGAGCTGAGATGATTATTGGTTGGATGGAATATTCTTAATGCCACAATTTTCTCTGCTTCCATTTCATATTGTTACGTATTTGCTATGGTCATGTATTTTTATTATAGTTTTCTTGTTTATTATGATGAATGAAGCCAAGCGTACCCGAGTTTCTCGTATATTTCCATATATAGTATCACTTGTTTGAAAGCAAAGTATGGAAATGCAAAATGTAAACTTTGACTTGAATTTCCAGCATCGTAGTCTTTGCTTTTTTCCTTCTCCTTTTTTCCTTTGACTACATAGCCGCATATAAATTCGTTGTTTCATTCCAATGTTCAATGCAAGAGATCCAAACATTTACTGCACATTTGTATAAATATTATTTGATATTTTAATACATTTTGATATTCTATACAAACATTGTCCGATAATAACATTTGAAGTACTTACTACCCGTTTATGAATTCAGTTTCATGCCATTAAATTTTGTATTAGCTTAACTGTCAATAAAGCTAATAATAATATTTACATAAGGAACACCACGTTTTAAAGTAAATACTCTTTTGTACTCTAAAATGCAAATACTTCAATGATCTGTACAAAAAAATCATAGCGTAAAATTTTGGACTAATGGCCACTCCTTCATAAATACTATTTAAACCATATCATCGTATTTGTCAATAAAAAATCCTGATTCTTTAACAGATGTTAAACCCGAGGAATTGCCAGCGGATGTTTTAGATAAACGTGTGACTCCTATTCAGTTAGAAATCCAGGACCTACCTAGAGAAGTCATTGAACCAGAAGAAAGCATATCTGTGGTTAAGGAAACCACAGTAATAGTTAAAGCTGTTCAGGAAGAAATTGAGGATATCCCTGTGGAAATGATCTCAGAAGTGGCGGATACATTGGTTGCCATACCGGCAGAGTGGATAGAGGAGGAGGAAAAACCTACACCGACAGTGGCAGCCCCTGATACAATTATGCCAACTGTTATGGTTGCGCCTAAAGGAAAGGAACCAACTACTCCATGGGAAGCTTCTGAAGACTTCGAAATTGAATTTGAAAAGCCTCAATATACTAAGATGGCTACTACGGATATTATGAAACCAGAGGAAACGGTCACAGAAGAGATTGAAGTGTTCCATATGTGCTACTTCATATGCTCAGCCAGAAATCTATGAGACCACAAAACCAACAGTAACCATGACATTCAAAGTTCCGGAAGGAATGAAAATCGAAGGTACGAAAGAAATGGCAAAAATCAACAAAAAGTATTTCCTGCATTTTTCTCTCGTTTGTGCTTACATGTATATTTGATGGATCGAATGCTTCTATTGCCGCATTATCCCCTGCTTTCATTTTATCAATTCCGAATGCTGTTACAATGCTACTCTGGTCAAATGCTATTTTTAGATGTATTTTTTCTTTGAGGAATGAAGCTTAGCGTATGCTTTAGTGATATATTACCTTGTGCATATTTTTACGTAAGGAACATTGTACTTTGAAATGCCAATATGTACCCTGACCTGAACTTCCATCATCATAGAATGTGCTCTTTTTTGTTTTTACTACATAGATTCAATATTTTAATTTGAATGGGCTATGCATGGGGTTTCCCATTACAACATTGGAATATTCAGTGCTTGTTTGCTTAGATAATATTTTGTATCATAATAAATTTGGATGATCTGTACAAAAAAATCACACCGTAATTTTTTTTCGAGTAGAGTGCCTACCCCTCAATAAATGCAGTATAAACCTATCATCTAAATTGTTATTAAGAAAATCCTGATTCTTTAACAGATGTCAAACCCGGGGAATTTCCAGCAGATGTTTTAGAAAAACGTGTGACTCCTATTCAGTTAGAAATTCAGGACCTACCTAAGGAAGTCATTGAACCAGAAGAAAGCATATCTGTGATTAAGGAAACTGCAGGAATAGTTAAAGCTGTTCAGGAGGAAATTGAGGATATCCCTGTGGAAATGATCTCAGAAGTGGCGGATACATTGGTTGCCATACCGGCAGAGTGGGTAGAGGAAGAGAAACCTACACCGACAGTGGCAGCCCCTGATACAATTACACCAACTGTTATGGTTGCGCCCAAAGGAAAGGAACCAACTACTCCATGGGAAAGCTCCTGAAGACATCGAAATTGTATTTGAAAAGCCTCAATATACTAAACTGGCTACTACGGAAACTATGAAACCAGAAGAAACTGTTAAAGAGCGATTGAAGTTGCTTCCAATTATCTGTACTTCCACAGCACCGCCAGAAATAATCATAACACCAAACCAACAGTAACATGAATTTGAAGTTCCGGAAGGAATGACAATCGAAGGTACGAAAGGAATGGCCAAAACCAACAAAAAGTATTCCTGCATTTGCTCTCGATTGTTCTTACATGTATATTGGATGGATCGAATGTCTATTGCCGCATTATCCCCTGCTTTCCTTTTATCAATTCCGATTCCGAATGCTGTTACATTGCTACTATGGTCAAATGCTAGTTTCGTCGTTAATTTTCTCTTTTCTTTTTTTATTGTTCTTTGAGGAATGAAGCTTAGCATATGCTTTAGTTAAATGATATATTTACCTCATGCATTATTATTTTTGGCATAGGAACAGCACGTTTTAAACGAAATTAAATGCAAATATGAATCAAATGACATAAAATTTCCATATCATAGTAAGCGCTTTCTTTTGTGAACTTCATATATGCTGTATTTTAATTTTTATGCATAAGGGCTTTGCAGTTTTTAACATAGATGGGAATATAGGGAGCGGTTTGCATAAATATTACTTGATACGCTAATATATTGGCGTAAATTGTTGAGTGTAATGGCTACATCATCATGAAATACCGCTTAAACCTGTAATCTAAAATTGGCAATAAGAAAAGCTGATCTTTTAACAGATTGTCAACCGGGGAATTTTCCCGCAGATGTTTTAGGAAAAGCGTGTGAATCTATTCAGTTAGAAATTCAGGACTCCTAGGAAATTTCATTGACACCAGGAAGAAAGGCATATCGTGAGTTAGGAAAACGCAGAAATAGTTAAAGATGTCAGGAGGAATTGCAGGATCTCCCTGGGAACTGATCTCAGCAAGTGGCGGATACATTGGTTGCCATTACCGGCAGAGTGGGTGGGGGTAGAGGAGGAGCAGGAGAAATAACCGACAGGGCAGCTCCGATACAATTACACCAACTGTTACGGTTGCGCCTAGAAGAATATGAACCAACTACTCCATGGGAAGATCCTGAAAGCGACTGCGAACTTGTGATTGAACGCCTCAATATACATAAGATCGCTACTACGGAAACTATGAAACCAGAAGAATCTGTTACAGAAGAGATTGAAGTGATTCCAATATCTGCTACTTCCACAGCGCAGCCAGAAATTACGAGACCACAAAACCAACAGGTAAACCATGACATTCAAAGTTCTCCCGAAGGGATGAGTGAAAATGGAAGGTACGAAAGAAATGGCAAAAACCACACAAAAGTACGTTCCTGTATTTGCTCTCGTTGTGGCGTACTGTATATTGGATGGAATCGATGCTTCTAGCCGCATTATTTCCCCTTGCTTTATTTATCAATCCAAATGCTGTTTCATTGCTACTCTGGTCAAATGGTTAGTTTGCCAGTTGTTGTTATTATTTATTTTGTTTTTTTGAGGAATGAAGGTAGCGTAATGCTAATCTATTTACCTAGTGCATTATTTTTTTTCACCTAAGGTACAGCACGTTTTAAAAATTTAAATGGTACTCTAAAATGCAAATAATTGAACCTGAATAAATTTCCATCATTATTTGTAGTATCCGCTCACTTTTCTTATTTTGACTACATAGATTCATGCATTTTAATTGAATGGGCTATGCATGTGGTTCCAAATAAAATAGGAATAGTCAGTGCTTGTTTGCATATTACTTGATACTCTAATAAATTTAGATGCTTTGTACAAAAAAAAATCAACGCCGTTTAAATTTTCGAAGTAGTAATTGGCTATCTCTCATGAGTACCATTAACCTATCAACTAAATTGTCAATAAAAAAAACATGATTCTTAACAGCGTAAACCCGAGGGGGGGTGGAAATTGCCCAGGGATGTTGTTTTAGAAAAAAGTGTGGACTTCCCTATTCAGTTAGGCAAATCAAGGACCTACCTAGAGAAGTTCAATTGAACCAGCGAAAGAATTTGGAATTAAGAAAACCACAGTTAATAGTTATTTAAAGCTGTTTCAGGAGGAAAGGAAATTGAGGATGGATAATCCCTGTGAAAATGATCTCAGAAGTGGCGCGATACAGTTGGTGCCATACGGCAGAGTGGGTAGAGACGGCGAAAGAAGAAACGACACCGACAGTGGACCCCTGACTACAATTACGCCAACTGTTATGGTTGCGACGAAAGGAAAGGAACCAACTCACTCGTGGGCAGGCTTCTGAAGACTTCGAAATTTATTGATGAAAAGCCTCAATATACTAAGATGGATATACGGATATTATGAAACAGAAAGAAGAGCAGAAACGGTCGCAGAAGAGATTGAAGTGTGCCAATATGTGCTATTCCATAGTCAGCCAGAAAAAATCCTATGAGACCACCAGAAACCAACAGTAACCTGCCATTTTGAAGTCCGGAAGGAATGAAATCGAAGGTACGAAAGGAATGGCCAAAACCAACAAAAAGTATTCCTGCATTTGCTCTCGTTTGTTTTTAATGGATATTGGATGGATCGAATGTTCTTATTGCCGCATTATCACATGCTTTCATTTTATCAATCCTGAACGCTCTTACAATTGCTACGATGGTTCAAATGCTATTTATTAGTGTTATTTTTTCTTTGAGAAGGAAATGATGAACCTCTTACGTATGCTTAGTGATATATTTACCTGATTGCATCTTTAGTTAAGGGAACAGCTGTACGTTTTGAATGCCCAATAGTACCCTGACCGAACTTCATCTATTATGAATGTGCTCTTTGTTGTTTTTACTACATTCGATTCAATATTTAATTTGAATGGCTAGGCATGGGGTTTCCCATTACACCATTGGAATATTCCGGCTTGTTGCGTAGATAATATTTTATATTATAAATTGGGATGCTCTGTACAAAAAAAAATCACACCGTTATTTTTCTTTTTCGAGTAGAGTGGCTACCCTCAATGAAGCAGTCAGTATACACCTATCATATAAATTGTTAGTAAGAAATCCTGATTCTTAACAGATGTCAAACCCGGGGAGGAGGAATGCCAGCAGAGATGTTAGAAAACGTCTTGTGACTCCTATTCAGTTAGAAAATTCAGGGACATACCTAGGGAAGTCATTGAACCAGAAGAAGAAAGCAATCTGTGATTTAAGGCAAACTGCAGGAATAGTTAAAGCTGTTAAGGAGGAAGGAAATTGAGGATATCCCTGTGGAATGATTTCAGAAGTGGCGGATAAATTGGTTTCCAGACCAGCAGAGGGGTAGCGGAGAAGAAGAAACCTACACGACAGTGGCAGCACTGATACAATTACACCAACTGTTATGGTTGCGCCCCCAAGGAAGGAACCAACTTCTCCATGGGAAGCTCCTGAAGACATCGAAATTGTATTTGAAAAGGTCTACTGATATACCTAAAATGGCTACTACGGAAACTATGATGGAACCCAGAAGAAACTGTTACAGACGAAAGAGATTGAAGTGCTTCCAATATGTGCTACTTCCACAGCACAGCCAGAATCTATGAGACCACCAAAAACCACGTAACAATGACATTTAAAGTTTCGGAAAGGAATTGGAAAATCGAAGGTAAGAAAGGAATGGCCAACCAACAAAAAGTATTCCTGCATTTGCTCTCGTTTGTTCCTTACATGTATATTGGATGGATCGAATGTTCTTATTGCCGCATTATCCCCTGCTTTCATTTTCCAATGTCCGAATGCTATTACATTGCTACTATGGTCAAATGCTATTTTAGTTTGTATTTTTTCTTTGAGGAAGAAGCTTAGCGTATGCTTTAGTGATATATTTACCTTGTGGAGATTTTTTCGTACGGAACAGTACTTTGAAATGCCAATATAATATGTGTACTGACCTGAACTTCCATCATCATAGAATGTGCTCTTTTTTGTTTTACTACATAGATTCATATTTTTAATTTGAATGGGCTATGCATGGGGTTTTCCCATTACAACAATTGGAACTATTCAGTGCTTGTTGCTTAATAATATTTTATATCATAAATGGATGCGCTGTACAAAAAAAAATCACCCGTAGTTTTTTTGCGGTAGAGTGGCTACCCCTCAATGAATGCAGTATAAACCTATCATCTAAATTGTTATTAAGACAAAAATCTGATTTCTTTAACAGGCTGTCAAACCCGGGGAATTGCCAGCCAGATTTGTTTTAGGAAACGTGTTGACTCATATGCAGTTAGAAATTCAGACCTACCTCGGGAAAAGTCATGAACCAAGACGGAAAGCAATCTGTGATATTAAGGAACTGAGGGATAGTTAAAGCTGTAAGGAGGAGGAAATTAGGGATCCCTGTGGAAATGTCTCAGAAGTGCGATACATTGGTTGCCATACCGGCAGAGTGGGTAGAGGAAGAGAAACCTACACCGACAGTGGCAGCCCCTGATACAATTACACCAACTCTTATGGTTGCGCCCAAAGGAAAGGGAACACCAAAAACTACTCCATGGGCAGCCGCTGTGCTGAAGACATCGAAATTTATTTGAAAAGCCTCAATATACTAAAATGGCTACTCGGAAAAACTATTGACAAGAAAAACCGAAGAACTGTTACAGAAGAGATTGAAGTGCTCCAATCGGTACTTCCACAGCACAGCCAGAATCTTGAGACCACAAAACCAACAGTAACCATGACATTTATTAAAGTTCCGGAAGGACTATAAATCGAAGGTCCGAAAGGAATGGCCAAAACCAACAAAAAGTATTTCCTGTATTGCTCCGTTCTGACATGTAGATGGATGGATCGACGTTCTATTTGCCGCATGATCCCCTGCTTTCATTTTATCAATTCGAATGGCTCTTACATTGCTACTATGGTCAAATGCTATTTTTAGTTGGATTTTTTCTTTGAGGAATGAGATTAGGTAGCTTTAGTGATATATTTACCTTGTGCATATTTTTTTTTTTTGTTTTTTGTTTTTTTTACGTAAGGAACATTGTACTTTGAAATGCCAATATGTACCCTGACCTGAACTTCAAATCAATATAGCATGTGCTCTCTTTTTTGTTTTACTACATAGATTCAATATTTAATTTGATGGGCTATGCATGGGGTTTCCCATAAAAAAACATGGAATATTCAGTGCTGTTTGCTTAGATAATATTTTGTATCATAAATATAATAAATTTGGATGATCTGTACAAAAAAAAATCACACCGTCGTAATGTTTTTGTTTCGAGAGAGTGGCTACCCCTCAATGAATGCAGTATAAAACCTATCATCTAATTGTTATTAAGAAAAATATGGATTCTTTAAAGATGTCCAAACCGGGGAATTTCCAGCAGATGTTTTAGAAAAACGTGTGTGACTCTATTCAGTTGAAATTCAGGACGACCTAGGGAAATCTTGAACAGAAGAAAGCATATCTGTGTTACGGAAACAGCAGCGAAATAGCAGAAATAGTTAAGCGTTCAGGAGGGGAAATGAGGATATCCCTGTGGAAATGATCTCAGAAGTCAAAGTGGCGGGGATAAATTTGGTTTGCCATTAACCGCGAGGGGGGAGGGAGGAGAAGAAACCTACACCGACAGTGGCACCTGTACAATTACACCAACTGTTACGGTTGCGCCTCTAAAGGAAAATGAACCAACTTACTCCATTGGAAGCTCCTGAAGAGACTTCCGATACTTGTGATTGAAACGCCTCAATATACTAAGCTAGCTATCGGAAACTATGACCCGAGTGAACTGTTACAGAAGAGATTGAAGTGCTTCCAATATGTGCTACTTCCACAGCACAGCCAGAATTATGAGACCACAAAACCAACAGTAACCATGACATTCAAAGTTCCAGAAGGAATGAAAAATGGAAGTACGAAAAGAAATGGCAAAAACCAACAAAAAGTATTTCCTGTATTTGCTCTCGTTTGTGCTACATGTATATGGATGGATCGAATGCTTTATTTGCCGCATATCCCCTGCTTTCATTTTCTCAATTCCAAATGCTGTTACATTGCTACTCTGGTAAATGGTAGTTTTCAGTTTTATTATTTTTTGTTTTTTTTTTCTTTGAGGAATGACGCGTAGCGTAGATTCATATCTTTACCTCATGCATATTTTTCACTCAAGGTACAGCACGTTTTTTTAAATAAATTGTACTCTAAAATGCAAATCTGAACCCTAACATAACTTTCCATCATTATAGTATCCGCTCACTTTTCTTCTTTGAATACAAGATTCTGCATTTTAATTAATGGGACTATGCCATGTGGTTTCCAATAAAATATATGGGAATAGTCAGTTGGTTGTTGCATATTACTTGATACTCTAATAAATTTAGATGCTTTGACCCAAAAAAAAAAAATCACGCTCGTAAAAATTTTCGAGTAATGGCTATCTCTTCATGAATACCGTTTTAACCAACCTATAAATTACAATTGTCAATAAAAAAAATATGATTCTTTAACAGACGTTAAACCCGAGGAATTGAGCAGCGGATGTTTAGAAAAACGTGTGACTCCTATTCAGTTAGAAAAATCGGACCTACCTAGGGAAGTCATGAAACCAGAGAAAGCATCATCTGTGATTAAGGGGGAAAACCACACAGTAACAGTTGTTAAGCTGTTGCGGAGGAAATTGAGGAGATCCCTGTGGAAATGATCTCAGAAGTTCGGTAGGGATACATTGGTTGCATAACCGGCAGAGTGGGGGAGAGAAGGAGAAAAAGAACACCTGCCACCGACAGCTGGCAGCCCCCCCTGAATACAATTACCGCAACTGTTAGGTTGGCCTAAAGGAAGGAACAATACTCGTGGGAAGCTTTGAAGAACTTCGAAATTATATTTGAAAAGCCTCAAATACTAAGATGGTACTACGGATATTATGAAACAGAAGAAACGGTCGCAAGAAGAGATGACGTTTGTTCCAAATATGTGATACTTCCATAGCTCAAGCCAGAAATCTATGAGCCCACAAAACCAACAGTAACCAGACATTTTCAAGTCCGGAGGAATGAACATCGAAGGAGGAAAGGAATGGCCAAAAACCCAACAGAAAAAGACACATTCCTGACATTGCTCTCTTGTGTTTACATGTTTATTTGAGTGAATGGAATGTTCTGAAAGCACCAATATCGCCTGTTTCTTTTTTTATAATTGCCGAATGCTGGTCAAATGCTAGTTTTTTTCAGTTATATTTTTTTCGTTGTGTGTGCTTTGATGGACTGAAGCTTAAAGAACGCTTTATATATTTACCTCGTGCATTCATTTCTTTTACATAAGGAACAGCACGTTTTAAAGTAAATTGTATATTCTCTTAAATGCAAATATGTGCCCTGACCTGAATTTCCTCATCATATAAATTATGTCTTGTTGATCTTTGAGAAATAGATTGGTATTTTAATTTGGAATGGTCTATGCCTGTGGTTTCCCATTTATATATGGTAATATTTAGGTGTTTGGTGGTATAAATATGCGATATTCTAATTAAAAATTGGATTTTCATTTTTGAACTGTCACCTAAAGATATTGTTATATATATCAGCATAGACTTCAAGCTTCTTCATGTCAAAAAACTCCTTGCTTGAAGATGTAAGGACATTATAAACTCCTAAACTTCATGGATTGTTCCCTGTTTGCGATACCAAAATATTATGTGAATGTATTTTCAAGTATTTATTTATTTGCAAGAAACGCTCAGGCGTTCTATGGTCGACAATTGAGTGTACAAAATTGGGGTCATTTCATGGCCTATATGCAGCAGTAATTGAGTACTAAACCCTAAACACCCCACCCCTTCCCAACACCCCGAAAAAAAAAAAAAAAAAAAAACAAAACCAACAGAAAGACATTCCTGCATTTGCTCTCGTTTGTGTTTACATGTTTATTTGAGTGAATGGAATGTTCTGAAAGCACCAATATCGCCTGTTTCTTTTTTTATAATTGTCGAATGCTGGTCAAATGCTAGTTTTTTTCGGTTATATTTTTTTTCGTTCGTGTTCTTTGAGGAATGAAGCTTAAAGAACGCTTTATATATTTACCTCGTGCATTCATTTCTTTTACATAAGGAACAGCACGTTTTAAAGTAAATTGTATATTCTCTTAAATGCAAATATGTGCCCTGACCTGAATTTCCATCATCATATTAAATATGCTCTTTTTATCTTTTGACAACATAGATTTTGTATTTTAATTTGAATGGTCTATGCCTGTGGTTTCCCATTTATATATGGAATATTTAGTGCTTGTTTGCATAAATAAAAAAAAAAAAAAAAAAAACCCAACACCCCGCAACACCCCACCCCCTCCCAGCCCGGTAAACTCAAATCTTGAGGTTCTACATTTAATATTATTGAATAACGATCACTGCTTGCGATTAGTCGAGGGAATCGTTGAATTAACACAATATATTTGACCACGCTGCAAACAAGCCATTGACTACTTGCTTCGAATATCCGTTCGATACATTTATCTCAGGTATGGATGCTCTTCTCTGGCGAGATTTCTTACCTGTTCAATTTAAGGCACATTGGAAAACGATTGACTGCATCTTTGCAAAACAAGACTGCACTTGTTGGCATTTGCTGCATGCTTTTTGATACTTTATTTGTCCATGTGTTTGTTACGGAATCGTGTTAAGAAGATACAATGGTTAAATAATATTATTTTGCATTTCGATTGTTATTGGGTAGAATGTGTTTGTTTGTTCTTTGATGAATGGTGGTTATATTTTCTGTTATAGTAGAACTGTTGAGGCAAACCTTTTACGATATTTCTTCTGTCTCAGAGGTTGCTTTCTTTGTTTTCTGCAGTTTTAACTTTAAAGGTCTCTTGATAGTTACTTTGAATATTTTACAATACAATCTCTTCTCCAGGGAATTTTAGTAATTGCTGCATTTTTAACCGATGAAGTAAACATATTATTATACAATATCAAATTGATGGTGATTCAAAGGTGCTACTAGGTTCTAAAAATATTTACAAAAAATATATCATCTGGATATTGTTCATCAAATATTCCCAAAACAAAGCTTCCGTGGAGATTTGCTCCTACACAAGAAAAATAGAGACATTCGCCAGTAGAAATTACAAACTCTCATTCAACTAAAAGTCAAATATTTGCCCAAGAAGATTATAAAATTGGTTTAGGCGGTTGGGGAAGAAATTGAAACAAAATCACTGTCGGGATGATCATCAAAGTGACAGGTACGTGCGTTGCCATACCCCAGTAATTATATTGGGTAAAGAAATAGAAAGTTATATGAACAATGCCAACTCGTGCCATTGTTACATCAACTGCCGTAGATGCACCTAAAGCAAAGAAACCTTTATTCTGCTCTATATGGGAAGATTGTATAAAACCAAGATATCAAGATGACTACCACGGAAATTATGGAACTGAGGGAATGCTAGCGGAAGAGATTGGTGTGTTTCTTCTACACAATGCCTTTTTAAACGACAACAAAAAACTTTGCTCCTATAACAACTTTAACCATGACGTTTAAGTTGTTATAAGGAATGGATATAGATGGTACCAAATCTATCCTTAGCAATATCAGGTGCAATAAAGCATTCCATGTTTTCTTCAGGCAATATTTTTTTATTTTTTTAAAATTTTAATTCACGCGAAGAATTTAAACATAAAAACAGGATAATTCTTGAAATGCTTTTTGATCAAACAACCAGTTACTAGATTAATTCAAATAATTATAAATTGGCCTTGTTGGAATGAAATTATGTACATCTTGTTATCACAATGCCAGCAAGATTATGGTCGAGATGGAGGGACCAATACCTGCAAAGTCTGCAAATGTCGCTTTTAGGAAATACCAAATATATATTATCAACATAGTATAGATTTCAGAATTATCCACAATTGTAGGATATTCTGCTGACCGCAAAACATGCGGAGTTTCGTTTTGTACGTGAGTGTGTGTGTGTGTGCGTGCGAGCGCGCGCGCGTGTGTGTGTGCGCATACATTTGCACATTTTTCGTAATGTATCTCCAATTGTCTACACAATTTCTATTTCAAACATAGAATTCACTTGTGCCGATTTACCAACTGAAATACCAGAGAGACGTTTTGTGCCAGTGGACTTGGAAGTCAGGGATATACCCGGGGACGTGTTTGCGCCTGCAATGACCACTTCCTATATCACGGAATCTGTTAAGAAACCCGTAAATGTGATTCAAGCAACTGAATCACAGATCGAAGAATTACCGACAGAATTCATCACAGATATAACAGAAGAGGAAACCCTTGAACCATTAGAAATATCAAAAGATATGATAAGACCAAATCAAATAGAACCTGATGAAGGAAAACCAGAAAGTCTCACTGCAGTCACATTGCTCAAAGCTAAAAAACCAACCACTCCATGGGAAGCCCCTGCAGACTTTGAGGTTATTGTTGAAAAGACCGTATGGGTTCAGAAGGGAACGACTTCAGTTTTGAAACCGCATGAGTCTGCGACAGAAAAAATTGAGGAGATTCCTGTAAACGCTTTTACTGCAGTGCAGCCATCTTATGAAATGCCAAAGAGAACAACCAGAATGACCTTCAAAATGCCATTGTCTGTTATTGAAGGTATTTTCAAACAATACTGCCTCGACTTGGAAATGAATCATATAGTAATTAACTGGTATTAGCATTAGTGATTGATGGAAAGTCAGACTGTTTCATTTAGAATAGTTGTTTGTTATGTTCTTGTTATCACTCATGTTGTGTAAATGGGATTTACCATATTGTGCAGGCAGGTTTCATCCTCAAATTGTAATCCATATTTATGTCGATAGTTTGTCACTTGAAAAATCATTCTGGAATTTCCAAGCATTGTATTCATCATGGTTTGACCCGAGTTCATTCTCTTGTTTGAAATGCGAGTATGATGTTATGCAAATTTTTGTATTTGTGTTCACGTCATCTTATCATTGACATTCTTTGTCTAGATGAAGGGAAATAATTCTGATGACTCGATCATGTCGATTCCAAGAGAAAGCGAAATGAATGTAAAACGTTTTCATCCTACGGAAAGGCGCTATATAAATACTACATCTCATTTCATTTTTTGTCTTTGAGTATAGTTTGCAGCATTCTGACATTCTCATGTATGGGGTTGGTTTTATTGCTTCATGATTCTCATGTATGGATTTATATATTTCTTCATGTGGAATATTTTGTTGATATAGTGCCACTTTACATTATACAGGTCGTATCATTTCCTGAATGATATTAATCTTAAATATCATCTCATAATTCTTCATCTCTTCACAGTTTCTTGTGGGCTTTGAGCCCTCACGAATAGATATGGATATCATGCCAATTGATTCCGGAGTTATAAAAATATGTTACATCTATCATGCGTGTATTGCATGCCTTCCGATTTACATGACCGTACCCTGTATTAATTCCAAGCATCCGAAGTTACTCGTGAAATAAATCTTCATGCACGCAGTTTCTTCAATCCTGATTAGCATCTGCATGGTCAACTGACATGCTTAATTTACTTGAAACTAAAATTACCTGTTATTTACACCCACCAGAAGTCCCAGAAGGCGATGAAGAACGTCTTGAAATTGTGCCCAAAAAAGCAACTATAGTAGAGTTTGAGGCCCCAACAGAGGTATTTACCGTCGAACCAGAGGAAGTCCCGTGGCAAACAACCGAAGAATTTGAGGTTGTCATCGAAAAGTTTGAGGAGGTTGAAGAAGTGCCAGTGGAAGAGGCTGAAGTGCCCCGGATCACAGAAGTACCCGAGAAGGTTACTCTTGAAGTTACAAGGAAAGAGAAACCTAAACCGGCTGCAGCTGCAGAACTTGAAATTGCACCACAAGTACCATATACAGTCGAGGACAGGTTGGAAGAAATGCCAGAACTAGAGGTCACAACAACCGTTCAAGTGACAAAAACGGTCAAGCAAGAAGGTGCGGTTTGCTTATTTGAACAGTGGATCATGAAATACAGATTTTATCAAGTGCCTAGTGTATGCATGGGATACTTCTTGTATATAATTGCTCTTTGTGATCAATTCTTTAAAGATAAATGAACTGTATCATTTCATTCAATTTTATTGTGTACACGACTTCATTGCCTGCATCTCTTACATCGACTTTAGGCGAATTATTCCACAAATGTTGCTTACTACTTTTAGTAACCCGACTGCTTGTAAAAGTATGCTACACCAAATATATAATAAACTTAATTATACTTATCTCTTTCAGTTCCATAGTTAAGATGGTGCATGCAGCAAATACCAGTTTACTTCTTGCTTTTGCATTGTACCAGCTTCTACAAAAGTGTTTTTATTCAATTCTACTATTTTCTATTGGTGCATGACATCAATTGTCTCTGTTCTTTCTTGCACTAGCTATAACACTTATTTTAATATCCAGCATCTACCTAAATACAACGTTTGTGCATACTGGTAATGGATGTGCATATACTTCAGTATATGCATCTTGTTTCATACAGCCATTACTCTTGGTCACAAAACCTTCCTATGCTATCCCTGAATGACAGTAGCATTAGCTTTGAAATGACATTGGTAACATCATTTATGCAAATTACACACTCTGAATGTTGTATCAATTTTTAAGTTCGTGGTAAACCTGGAAGTTTGTTTCTCTTTTACCAAACAGAATTTGTTTTCAGAAGTAGTTGAGGAAGGTCCCAAAGAGACGGTTGTAGCCGAGTTTGTCCCTAAACCGACGGAAGAGGAACCTGAGCGTGAAACTGTTGAAATTACATTTGCACCTAAACCAACCGAAGAAGCGCCCGAACGCGAAGCTATTGAGGTTACATTTGCTCCAAAACCGGAGGAGGTACCCAAACCAGAGGTTGTTGAGGTGGCAATAACACCTAAACCTACGGAAGAAACACCCAAACCAGAGATTGTTGAGATGGAGCTCAAACCTAAACCTACATCTCCTTGGGAAGCACCTGAAGACTTTGAGATTGTTATTGAAAAGTTCGAAGAGGTTACAGAAGTTCCAGTGGAGGAGGTACCTGAAGAGCCTGAGGTTGTTACGACTGAAGTTAAAATTAAGAAGGTTCCTACACCAGCGGCTGCAGTAGAATTTGAAAATGGCACCTGAATCTCCTGAAGAAGATGAGGAATTTGAGTTGGCACCTGAGGCGCCTGAAGAACACCATCGGAGGTTACTACCATCGAAGTGAAGAAAGTCGTCAAGGAAGAAGGTACTTCTTGTTATTTTATCTGCATGTGCTATGCATGTAGCTCCTCGTTTACCTTATTCAACCCTATAACTGAGGTTATGGGTTTTAACTATACTTTTTTTAAATCAGTAACAATTCAAAACTACAAAAATTCTATATTGGAGTACCTTTGAAGTACGTATGGAATAGCCACGGAGTACCTCCTCAAATGGGTGCCACATCGCAATCTACAAAAGCGGGGAATCCATCTATCTGGCTACATATTCAGTACCTTAACCACAGTGGGTTATCTGTGAACGAACTCCCATTAAACGAGATTTGAGTAAAAAAAAATGAAGGAAAAAAATGGACGGTGATGGTGTCCACCATTTTGCATCTTCAAGAAACATATATGTTAACATATATGGTACCAACGGTAATCTTATGAGCTTTAATTTGCTGCAAAGATCGTTCACATCGGTTACGTATAGACCGTACAGTATTTTAAATTCAAGTATTCGGTTTTGCGCTCTGTTCACGGATTCGCATTAACATTAATGGCGTTCAAGGAAGGCAACCAATGCCCAGAAGGAAACTGTGTTATTTATTGAGTGCAGAAGTAGTGTGATGATATTTAAATGTTGTCATAATTTACTACTGATGACCTTTGTATCTGTCTTCATCTTCATCACTTATATCAGTTTATGGAAGAGTTGAATGAAACATACTATACTTTTTGAGGTAGAAAAATGCATAAATATTTGTAGAACAAAATATGCCACATCTCTTAAAAATGAGTTTCAAATAAATCTTACCATTATCGCGCGCTGGATTTTACACCATTAAGATACCACTTAAATTAACATAAACATAGATATACCCTATCATCAATTTGGAGAGTGGCTTACTTCGTTGATCGCCACGTATTTAAAATGGGAATCCGTGCACAGGGAAAAGCTGACTACTTGATTCAAAGCATTCCGTTGATATTACATAATATTGAGATACCTGTTTTTAAAGATGCAAATGGCGGACACAATCAGGGGCTAGGTTTTTTTCTGACTCAACCTGTATATCCCTTATATCCCTAAATGCCATTTGTTGCCACTTTTCAAAATGTCTTGTATTTACAGGGAAAGTGCTCCAAGATCTAACAATACATATCGCTATCTCCCTTTTTTGCGGCGATTGTCAAGTTGCTAGACATTTTCCTATAGGGACATAAGGGATATAGGGTTGAATAATTAAAGGGGCATTTCGTGATCCACAACCTCGTCCCCCGACTTACCTAAAAAAAGCTGAGATATCATCTGAACCGTCAGCTTCGGTAATCCATGTGTACCTAATATTACGTGCAAATTCAGTCGTATCTATAAGAAATTCGCAATTTTGTATTTTCTGTCCGTAAACGGACAGAAATTACAACACAGTGGCGTATGGGACCGTGGAAAACAGGAATTTGCTCATAACACAAAACCGCGAAGTCGAGATCAACTCATATTTTGGGAATAAGCTTTTCGCAAGGATATCTAGTGAACAATGAATAAAACAGAAGGTGCTGGAATCACGAAATGCACCTGTAATATTAGTATGCTTGAAAAGAGAAAACAGCAGTGGAATGTTTGATGCCCTCTATGGTTGAAAGTGTTGCCTGTCTCTGTATCACCTACCATTGGCCTTCACATGTCCCTTCATTCACCTGGCATGCAGCTTTAGAGTACCCAACATCAGTGGCGTAACAGGCGGGGGGCAGGGGGAAGTTTGCCCCCCCCCCCACACGACTTTGGCCGGGAAAAAATTTGCAAAAATCATGCTAAATCAGCCGTTTTTTAGCCCTCTGACCGGGAAAAACTGGCCTTTTGACCCCCCTGAGAGGGAAAATTTCCCAAGACTGGGAAATTTGCCCCCTCAGACCGGGTAGGCCCGATACGCCACTGCCCAACATTATAGGAGATGATAGGTACTAATAAATCTTAGCTGTAATGTACCCAATGGCTTGTGTAGTTCACAAATCCTAAGGTGTAGGTTCTGCATCGATAATGCATTAAGGGATACATTTGGCTACACCATGAGTTAGAATCTGGCTGTGTATGTAATACAGTCACTCATGTGATTTGGACTTTTTCATACAACCCTCAGTATAATATCTTTAAAGTCCAGTCCTGTTCACCGCTCGTATGAATACTGTTATCAATTTATCTTGAGTACCACTAATTGAGTATGCCACTAAACAAAAGAAGATTACATTGTTATTAGTTCAAATTCAGTGTTTAGAAATTGTTGACAAACCTAGTGTTTGGAATGTTTAAAGAGACATGAGGAGATTTCCAGAAAGAAGCGCCCCCAATTTTTATCGAACCCCGGTTTTTTACATATTTGGAATGCTTACTAATGTGTTAGATCACACCTGAAGTGAATAAGCCGAATACGCCGTCTTTATGTAATAAGATGATGATTTAGTAGTTTCTGTCGTGCACGACAGAAAGTCAAAGCACGGTTTTCTATGGGGAACGATTACGATAGCAGGCAAGTTCAAAACAAGGTTTGAGGTTTTCTTTTGCACCTGTTTGTCCAATAAACATTCGAAACGTTCTCGGTAGGTGGTCTACGACCGATCCAGTGAAATTTGAGAGAAATTCGTATCCTAAAAAATCTCCTCCTAAAGTTATTCTTTTGATGACAATGGTAAAATTTCAAATTTTAAAATATAATTATATGCAGACAGGTATATTATATGTAGGTCTTTATGTGTTAAACATTGAGCTATATAAACTCCGGCTTTGTCTCTAATTTCTATATTTTGTACACTATTTGGCATGTATGTATGTATGTATGTACATATTATCCATAAATGTTGTGAACCTTTGTATAACCAGAGGGGGTTATGTTTGAATTTTATTTATGTCTAGCAGTGGTTACAGAAATTGTGGAGGAAATGCCCAAGGAAACAGTGTCAGTTGAGCTTGCTCCTGAGCCAACAGAAGAAAGACCTGAACGTGAAACTGTTGAAATAACGTTTGCACCAAAACCAACTGAAGAAGCACCAAAACCAGAAACTGTCGAGATCACTTTTGAACCAAAACCTACAGGAAAGGCACCTGAACGTGAAACTGTTGAGGTTACATTTGCTCCTAAACCAACGGAAGAGGAACCCAAACCTGAAATGGTTAAAGTAGATATTACTCCCAAACCAACTGAAGCACCCAAACCAGAGGTTGTTGAGGTAGAACTTAAACCGAAACCTACCTCTCATTGGGAAGCACCTGATGACTTTGAAATTGTGATTGAAAAGTTTGAAGAAGTAAAAGAAGTCGCAGTTGAAAAGGTTCCAGAGGAATTACTGGAGGAAGTCACACCGGAGGTCACTACTATAGAAGTCAAGAAAGTTGTTAAGGAAGAAGGTACATGCTGATCTTTTTCCCTTTGGTATGACCCTCTCTGCATGAAGCTTTGATATGCCGTCAACTCTATATGAAAGGGAGAGATTTTGTAAAAAATGTAAAAACAGATCGGTTCTTGTCTTCCTGGTTTGTAGCATGACTATCACGTTAATGTAACATTCACTTGGGATACTTTTATATTTCATGGGTTAAAGAATTGTGCAGGTTTTGTACAAAACAATTCCCACCAGTGCCTACTAACACAACCCAAGAAAACAGGGTATATGCAAAAGCTGACAAATCATGTAAATAAAACACATCAATACAAATAATAAGACTTGATTACCATTCAAAATATTTCCTCATAAATATAACCCAATATAATAGAAAGTGCATCACTGTAGATTTTACCCTGACCTTATTTGAAGTAGCATATTTAAAAATTAGTTTTAAAACTCCATTGCATGAAAAGGTGAATTGCGCAATAGAAGATTGCTCTACTGTGAAATTACTATCCCAAAAGTTGCATTTTAATTTTTATCTGGCAGTGGTTACAGAAGTCGTGGAGGAGGCTCCAAAGGAAACTGTGACTGTTGAGGTTACTCCTAAGCCAACAGAAGAGGCACCCAAACCTGAGACTGTGGAAATAACATTTGCACCTAAACCAACTGAAGAAGCTCCTAAAACCGAAGCTGTAGAGATTACCTTTGCACCTAAACCAACTGAAGAGGCACCGGAACGTGAGACCGTTGAGGTAACATTTGCTCCTAAACCAACAGAAGAGATGCCCAAACCAGAGGTTGCAGAAGTTGCAATAACACCAAAGCCAACTGAAGAAGCACCAAAACCAGAGGTTGTTGAGGTAGAGTTTAAGCCTAAGCCTTCATCTCCTTGGGAAGCACCTGAAGACTTTGAGATTGTTATTGAAAAGTTTGAAGAGGTTAAAGAAGTTCCTGTGGAAAAGGTGCCTGATGAGCCCGAGATTGTCACTACGGAAGTTGAGATGAAAGAGGCGCCCACTACAGCAGCTGCTGTAGAATTTGAAATTGCTCCAGAAATACCTGAAACAGTAAAACCAGAAGTTACAACCATCGAAGTCAAGAAGGTTATCAAGGAAGAAGGTACTTGTACTTTTCTGCCTTCGCATGTTCTTACGTTGCATGAAGCTTGTTCATTTTTATGGATTTCAGCACATTTTGTACCTCAATTGCATGTATTTCAAATTGTTCAAACACCTTAGTTGCTGACGTTGATATTTACTTTGCCTACTACAATCAGAAAAAAATTCAGCTACTTATATAATCGCAACAATATACTTGCTACAACGCGATTTGTTTATGTAATTGCACACAGCGTTATTTTCTTGTTAGTAACTGTCAAATGTTCTTGTTCCCTTACGAAAATAATTATGGTTTTATCATGATTATACCCAATACCGTATACCTAAACCCCTTTAATGAAATAAATGCTAATTGAATGTGCATGTATATATTGAAATGGGGTACCCTAATTTCGTTTGAGGGAGTACATGCAGATTCATAATAATTATTAAAACTCTACGGCATGAAAAGGCAGCAGTAGTTTGTTCTACTGCACTTTAAAAAGTTGCCTTTTAATTTTTTCGCTGGCAGTAGTTACCGAAATAGTGGAAGAATCGCCCAAGGAAACAGTGACGGTTGAAGTTGCTCCTAAACCGACTGAAGAAGTACCCGAACGTGAAACAGTTGAAATAACATTTGCCCCTAAACCAACTGAAGAAACACCAAAACCGGAGGTAGTTGAGGTCACCTTTGCACCTAAACCCTCTGAAGAGGCGCCCGAACGGGAAACTGTTGAGGTAACCTTTGTTCCAAAACCAACCGAAGAAGCACCACAACCTGAAGTTGTTGAGGTAGGGATAACACCCAAACCAACTGAAGAAGCGCCCAAACGGGAGACGGTGGAGGTGGAATTTAAGCCTAAACCCACAGCATCTTGGGAAGCTCCTGAAGACTTTGAGATTGTTATTGAAAAATTCGAAGAGGTGAAAGAAGTGCCCGTTGAAGAAGTTCCTGAAAAACCCGAGGTTGTCACAGCTGAAGTAGCAGTGAAAAAGGTCCCAACTCTAGAAGCTGCAGTAGAGTTTGAAATTGCACCGGAAGTACCTGAAGAAGTAACACAGGAAGTTACCACTGAAGTCAGGACGATTATCAAGAAAGAAGGTACACTTGCTAGCTCCCTTTCACGTGTTTAAGCATGAACCTTGATTCACCACCTTTTTTCTAAATCCTGAAACTGACCAGTATTCTATATTTTGCAAAGAAATCCCGCTCACTTTTGATGGCATGTTAATCGGTAGCCTGGCAATGGCTTCCGGATTGTGATTGCTTACTTTCTTAAATTTTACTGCACTCAGTATTTTTAATAACACACCATGGGAAGCCTGTCATGCAAGTATGGTTGATTAATGGAGGGAATGGTTTTCTGTTACACAGTCTTTGTAGTATTGATTTTTACAGAACGTATAATATATGCATGTCCAATGACCACAGCTTTAACCTTTCCTACTCTTCTATGTATCCATACCGAGTTACATTTCCAAAATAAAATATTTACCTGAATACAATCTCCACCAATAAACACCTTTGTTGGCATTTCCATGTTCGTAATTTAATTGGAACCATAAACGGTATGATAAGATGAGACTGCTTTTGATCGGACCTATTAAAACCCCGAACATTAACCGACTGAGCTTTCACTCCACTTATGCCTGGGCAGTGAACCGAAATTTCAGTAACAATTGAAGTTACCCCTAAGCCAACAGAAGAGGCACCCAAACTAGAGACTGTTGAAACAACACTTGCCCCAAAACCAAGAGGCTTCCAAACTAGAAACCTTTGGAAAAGCTTTTGAATCAAAGCCAATAGAAGAGACATCCGAACACGAAACCATTGAGGTGACATTTGCCCCAAACCAACTGAAGAAGCACCCAAATCAGAGTCTGTTGAAGTAACAAAACACCCAAACCTACGACTCCTTGGGAGGCTCCTGAAGATTTTGAGATTGTAATGAAAATATCGAAGTGCCAGTTGAAGACAACATACATGCTGATTGGCCTATGTACCTAGTTTTTCTCCATCAGTGTACATAATACCAGCCAATTACTGTTAAGCTACTCGACCTTGGTATGCACATTCGTTTGATGTACATTTTCTGTACATACCTTCTCCTTATGGCTCTATTGATACCTGTTATACTTACCGGTAACCTGAAAATGTCCCTGAATGCACCCTTTCCCTGTTGCAGCGGACTTCCGAAGACATTCCCCTCATCTTCTGAAATTGCACGTTATGATTCATCAAAGTCATTGAGCAGCATATTATGTTCTTTGGATTACAATGATGAGATCACAAACATTAACTGAGAGAGTTCGTTCCAAAGTATCCATCCACAATATATAACCAACCTTTGCCTACAACAACACACTTCCAAGGACAACCCCCGACCTTAGCAGAACTTGCACTGCAGGAGAGGGATGACTGAAGATCCATATTGTTTTTATGAAACTCTAAATTGACCAAGAAACCTTAGTAGTTACCGATATCGTGGAGTGTCCTATTCTTTACCGGTTTAGGTGGACTATGAGTTCGGCGGACTATAAAACTTACACCCGTTTGTTTCTGGAATATGCTACGAATGTCAATTTTATATTGAACTCTAAATGTAGTAATAGTGAATGTGATTTTTGCTATGATAATTCTTTTATCATACCTTTGTTCATGCACTGCTAGAAAATACACAACTATGGTGTGAATTTTATTTTAAAGGCATTTTTTGTGTGCTACCTTAATTCTCTTCGTAACTCAAACTCTGTTATACTATCCCATGGAACCTTCTCCCTGATCCCATCCTTTCCTTGAACGCAACTTTCCCTGTGACAGCGAGCCTCTAAAGGCACTCTCTTAGTCTTCTATAAATGCATGTTTTTGACTCATCAAAGTCTGTGAACAGCATGAACGGAATGGAGATTAATCCTGTTCTTTGGATAATACTGCTGAGATCCCGAACATTAACTGAGAGAGTTCACAAGCTGTTCATTCCTCTTACTACCGTATACCTTCTCACATTTAAAAGCAACCTTTACCTTCACACTTCTAAGGACAACTTTCTACCTTTCTCAGAACTTGCATCGCATGAGATGGATGAATGTAGATCTCAAAATGTCTTATTTCTGAAACTGTAATGATATTAGAAAAGAAAGGCTTACACTTTGTTTTTTTCCCTGGCAGTAGTTACCGAAGTCGTGGAGGAGGCGCCTAAGGAAACTGTAACAGTGGAGGTCACTCCTAAGCCAACAGAAGAGGCACCCAAACCTGAGACTGTGGAAATAACATTTGCACCCAAACCAACTGAAGAAGCTCCTAAACCCGAAACTGTAGAGATTACCTTTGCACACCCAAAACCAACTGAAGAGGCGCCTGAACGTGAGACCGTTAGAAGTCAATTTGCTCCAAACCAACTGAAGAGGCACCCACACCGG
Organism: Ophioderma brevispina; assembly: GCA_023653785.1. Lineage (NCBI taxonomy): Eukaryota > Metazoa > Echinodermata > Ophiuroidea > Amphilepidida > Ophiodermatidae > Ophioderma > Ophioderma brevispina. The sequence continues at coordinate 148,004 of JAMKCH010078878.1, read as the reverse complement.
AGGATACTGGGAGGGGTAGCAATTAACGCCTAAACCAACTGAAGAAATGCCCAAACCTAAGTGAGTTTGAGATGGAAGCTAAACCTACACCTACACTCCTTGGGAAGCACCTGAAGACTTTGAGATTGTTATTGAAAAGTTCAAAGAGGTAAAAGAAGTCTCTGTGGAAGAAATACCCGAAGAACCCGAAGTTTTTACAAGCTGAGGTAGAGATGATAAAGGCTCCCACTCCCGTAGGTGCAGTAGAATTTGAAATTACACCAGAATTTCCTGAAGAGGAAACAACAGAAGAAACTACTGTTGAAATTACAAAGATTGTGAAGAATAAGGTCACAATTTGTCATAACTGACTTCTGCTTTATTTGGCATGACCCAAATAACATTGAAAGTTCATTTTAAATATTGTGAGGATGAATTTTATCAACATTTCAATTAACATTCCAGTGAAAGGAGATATAGTGTCTGCAGGGTGCCATATCCACACACTCCATATAAGACAACGGAGTAAAGCGTGATATTAATGTTGCGTCAAGATTCAACTGAATCGAATGTCCTACTTTTTTTACGGTTTTAGGTGGACTATGAGTTCGGCGACTATAAAACCTACACACCGTTTTCTTTTCTGGACCTGTTAGGAAAGTCAATTTATATTGAACTCTGAATGTAAGTGTAGTAATGTGATTTTTGGCTATAATTCTTTTATAGAACCTTTCTCATGCACTGCTAGAAAATGCACAACTATGGTGTGAATTTTATTTTAAAGGCATTTTTTGTGTGCTACCTTAATTCTCTTCGTAACTCAAATTCTGTTATCTAGCCCATGGAACCTTCTCCCTGATCCCATCCTTTTCCTTGAACGCAACTTTCCCTGTGACAGCGAGCCTCTAAAGGCACTCTCTTAGTCTTCTATAAATGCATGTTTTTGACTCATCAAAGTCGGTCAACAGCATGAACGGAATGGAGATTGAATCCTGTTCTTTGGATAATACTGCTGAGATCCCGAACATTAACTGAGAGAGTTCACAGGCTGTTCATTCCTCTTACTACCGTATACCTTCTCACATTTAAAAACAACCTTTACCTTCACACTTCTAAGGACAACTTTCTACCTTTCTCCGAACTTGCATCGCATGAGATGGATGAATGTAGATCCAAAATTATCTTATTTCTGAAACTGTAATGATATTAGAAAAGAAAGGCTTACACTTTGCTTTTACCTGGCAGTAGTTACCGAAGTCGTGGAGGAGGCGCCTAAGGAAACTGTAACAGTGGAGGTCACTCCTAAACCAACAGAAGAGGCACCCAAACCTGAGACTGTGGAAATAACATTTGCACCCAAACCAACTGAAGAAGCTCCTAAACCCGAAACTGTAGAGATTACCTTTGCACCAAAACCAACTGAAGAGGCGCCTGAACGTGAGACCGTTGAAGTAACATTTGCTCCAAAGCCAACTGAAGAAGCACCCACACCAGAGGTAATGGAGGTAGCATTAACGCCTATAAACCAACTGAAGAAGCCCAAACCAGAAGTGGTTGAGATGGAGCTGAAAACCTTAACCAAACATCCTTTGGGAAGCACCTGAAGACTTGAGTTGTTATTGAAAAGTGCCAAAGAGGATAAAAGAAGTCTCTGTGGAAGAAATACCCGAAGAACCCGAAGTTGTGTACAGCTGAGGTATCGAGGATGATAAAAGGCTCCCGCTCCCGTAGGGCAGTAGAATTTGCAAATTACACCGAATTTCCTAAAGGGAAACAACAGAGAAAACTACAGTTGAAATTACAAAAAAGATTGTGAAGAAGAAGAGGTACATTTGCATTGAACAATACATTGAAAAGTTTAATGTAATAATTGTGAGGATGTGAATTTTATCAACATTTCAATTAACATTCCGTGTGAAAGGAGGATTAATAGTATGCAGGGAGCCATTAGTCAACTCATAGAACGACAACGGAGGGTAGAGTAAAGAGTAGTAGTAAAGCGTTTGATCTTAATGTGCGTCAGATTCAACGGAATCGCGTGTCCCTAGTTTTTTCCCGTTTAGGTGGACTTGAGTTCGGCGGACTATAAAGCTACACGGTTGTGTCAAGGAATATGTTAGGAATGTCAATTGATTTGAAATCTGAATGTAGTAGTTAGTGAATGGATTTTTGCTATAATTTTTTTATCCTACCTTTGGTTATGCACTGCTAAGAAAATGCACCAACTATGGTGTGAATTTTATTTTAAAGGAATTTTTGTGTGCTACCTAATTCTCTCTTCGTAACTCAAAAGCTGTTATACTGTCCCATGGAAACCTTCTCCCTGATCCCATCCTTTCCTTGAACGCAACTTTCGTGCAGAGAGCCCATAGAGGCAAGCTCTTAGTCTTCTATAAATGGCATGTTTTTGGATCATCAACAGTCGGTCAACAGCATGAACGGAATGGCAGATTAATCCTGTTCTTTGGATTAATATGCTGAGATTCCCGAACATTAACGAGAGATTCAAGGTGTTCATTCCTCTTACTTTTTTTTTTTAACGGATACCTTCTACAATTTAAAAAAACAACCTTTACCGTCCATCTAAGGACAACTTTCTACCTTTCTCCGAACTTGCATGATGAGATGGATGAATGTATATCCAAAATGATCTTATTTCTGAAACTGTAAATGATATTAGAAAAGAAAGGCTTACACTTTTGCTTTTTTTTTTACCTGGAAAGTGAGCAGTGGTTACCGAAGTAGTGGAGAAGGAGCCTAAGGACACGAACAGTGGAGGTCACTCATAAACCCAAACCAGAAGAGGCACAAAACATGAGGGACTGTGGATGGAAAATAACATTGCACAAAACCAACCTGAAGAAGAAGCTCCTCTAACCCGAAACTGTAGAGATTACCTTTGCCCCAAAACCAACTGAAGAGGCGCCTGAACGTGCGACCGTGAAAGTAACATTTGCTCCAAAGCAACTGAAGAAGCACCCACCACCAGAGGTAATTGGAAGTGCATTAACGCCTAAACCACAGAAGAAATGCCCCAACACCAGAAGTGGTTAGATGGAGCTGAACCTAAACCTACAACTCCTTGGGAAGCGCACTACTGAAGACTTGAGTGGTATTGAAAAGTTCAAAGAGCTTAAAAAGAAGTCTCTGTGGAAGAAATACCCGAAGAAAGAACCCGAAGTAGTACAGCGAGGTGAGATGATATAAACGGCTCCCACTCCGGTAGGTGCCAGTAGAAGTAGCAGTAGATGAATTTGAAAATTACACCAGAATTCCTGAAAGAGGAAAAAACGATAAGAAACTCCTGTTTGACATTACAAAGATTTGAAGAAAGAAGGGACATTGCATAACTTTGCTTGATTTGGCATGAACCCAAATAAATGAAAAGTTCAATTTAATACTTTTGAGGATATTTGCAACATTTCAATTAACATTCAGTGAACGGAGATGTATAGTCTGAGGGGCCAAGTCTAAACTCCATAAGACGACAACGGAATAAAGCGTGATAATTAATGTTTGCGTCAAGATTCAACTGATCGGTGTCCTACTTTTACCGTTAGGTGACTAGGTTCGGCGGGTTATATGAAACCTACACGGTTTGTTACGGGAATATGTTGGACTTTCAATCTATTGAACTCTTGAATGTAGTAGTAGTGATGTGATTTTGCTATGATAATTTTTTACGACCCCCTTTGTTCATGCACTGCCTAGAAAGGCACACCTATGGTGTGAGTTAACTAGTTGTATTTAAAGGCATTTTTTGTGGGCTACCTGATTCTCTTCGTAACTCAAAATCTGTTATACTATCCCATGGAACCCTTCTACCTGAACCACCCCCATCCTTTCCTTGACGCAACTCCCTGTGACAGTGAGCCTCTAAAGGCACTCTCTTAGTCTTCTATAATGCATGTTGGACTCATCAAAGTCGGTCAAAAACAGCATGAACGGAATGGAGATTAATCCTGTTCTTTGGATATACTGCTTAGATCCCGAACATTAACTGAGAGAGGGTACAAGCTGTTATTCCTCTTAACTATCCGATACTTCTCACATTTAAAAGCAACCTTTACCTTCACACTTCTAAGGACAAACCTTCTACCTTTATCAGAACTGGGCTCGCATGAGATGGGTCAATGTAAGATCCAAAATTATCTATTTCTAGAAATGTAATGAAATAGAAAAGAAAGGCGTACACTTGTTTTTACCTGGCAGTAGTTACCGAAGTCGGGAGGAGGCGCCTAGGAGGCAACTGTTTACAGTGGGGTCACTCCTTAAAACCAACACAAGAGAGCACCCAAAACCTGAGACTGATGTGGAAATAAACTTCACCCAAACCAAATGGAAGCAGCTCTAAACCGAAAAACTGTTAGAGAGTACCTTTGCACCAAAAACACTGAAGAGGCGGCCTGAATGAACGTGAGGAGGACCGTTGAAGTTAACATTTGCTCCAAGTCAGACGAAGAAAGCACCCAAACCAGAGTTAATGGAAGTAGCATAAACGCCCTAAACCAACTGAGAAATAGAAATGCCCAAACCAAGAAGTGGTGAGATGGAAACGAAAACTAAACCTACAAATCTTGGGAAGCACCGAAGACTTGGATGTTATGAACAGTTCAAAAGGTAAATAAAAGAAAAAAGTCTTGTGAAGAGAAATATCCGAAGAACCCGAAGTTGTTACAGCTGAGGTAGAGATGATAAAGGCTCCCCACCCCGTAGGTGCAGTAGAATTTGAAATACACCAGAATTTCTTAAGAGGCAACAAAACAGAAGAAAGAAACTACTGTTGAAATTACAAAGATTGTGACGAAAGAAAGAAGGTTTACCTGTGCCTAACTTCTGCTTGATTTGCATTGAAACCAAATATCATTGAAAAGTTCATTTTAAATAATTGTCAGGAATATTTTATCAAATTTCAAATTAACATTCCAGGGAAAGGAGTATAGTCTGCAGGGGCCCAATAGTCAAACTCAATAGGACGACAACGGAATAAAGCGTGATATTAATGTTGCGTGAAGATTCTCTGAATAGCGTTGTCCTATTCTTTTACACGGTTTTAGGTGGACTATGATTCCGGCCACAGGACTATAAAAACCTACACCGGTTTTGTCTGGAATATGGTTAGGAATGTCAATTTTATATTGAACTCTGAAAATGTAGTAGTGGGAATGTGATTTTGCTATGATAATTCTGTTATACCTTTGTCATGAAAGGCTAGAAAATGCACAACAACTATGGTGATGAGTTTATTTTAAAGGCTTTTTTGTGGGCTACTTAATTCTCTCGTAACCAAAATCGTTTATCCTATCCCATGGAACCTTCTCCCTGAACATCCTTCCTTGAACGCAACTTTCACTGTGACAAACGAGCCTCTAAAGGCCAATCTCTTAGTCTTCGATAAATGCGATGTTTTGACTCAATCAAAAGTCGGTCAACAGCATATGAACGGAATGGAGATTAATCCTGTTCTTGGATAATACTGTGTGAGTGAGATCCCGAACATTAAATGGAGAGCTTCAACAAGCGGTTCATTTCTCGGCGAAAGGATTTAGACAGGCGCACAGGGAAAAGCAACCTTTACCTTCACACTTCTAAGGACAACTTCGACCTTTCTCCGCGAACTGCATCGATGGATGGATGAAACTGATTTATATCCAAAATTATCTTATTTATAAACTGTAATGTATTAGAAAAGACAAGGGCTTAACTTTGCTTTTACCTGCAGTAGTTACCGAATTCCGTGGAGGAGGCGCGCTAAGGAAACTGTAACAGGGGAGGTCACTCCTAAACCAACAGAAGAGGAAAACCCAAACCGGCGACTGTGGAAATAAACATTTGCACACCAAACCACTGAAAGAGAAGAAAGAGAAGAAGCTCCTGAAACCCGAAACTGTAGAGGTTACCTTTGCTCCAAAGCCAAAACTGAAGAAGCACCCACACCAGAGGTAATGGAGGTAGCATTAACGCCTAAACCAACTGAAGAAATGCCCCAAACAGAGTGGTTGAGATGGAGCTGACCTAACTACAAAATCCTTGGGAAAGCACCTGAAGACTTTGGATTGTTATTGAAAGTTCAAAGAGGGTAAAAGAAGTCTCTGTGGAAGAAATACCCGAAGAACCCGAAGTTGTTACAGCGGAGGGGTAGAGATTGTTAAGGCTCCACTCCCGTTAGGGCAGTAGATTGAAATTACACCAGAATTCCTAAGAGGAAAAAAACAGAAGAAATACCGTTGAGGAAATTACAAAGAGTGTGAAGAAAAAGAAAGAAAGAAATGGGGTTACATTTGCAAATTAACTTGATTGGCATGGAATCCAAAATACATTGCTTTTAACTTGAAAAGCCTCTCAATTTTAATAATTGTGAGGATGAATTTTCAACATTTTCCATACCGGTTTGTTTCTGGAAGTGTTAGGAATGTAACATTTTACATGAACTCTATGTAGAAGTAGTGAATTTTGATTTTTTGCTATGATCATTCCCACACTGCTGGCAACCATGCCCAACAACTATGGTGTGATTTTTTTTAAGGGCCTTTTCTGTGTCGTCCCTTCTCGGAACAATATCTATTTTAGTAACATAACGGACCTGTCCTTGAACCCATCCTTTCCTTGAAACGCACCCTTTCCACTTCGACAGCAAGCTGATAAAACGCATTCCATTATTCTTCTAAAAATGCCTGTTTTGATTCATCAAAGTCGGTCAACAGTTAACGAATGGAGATTGATTATATTATGAGATCGTACGCTGAGATCCCGAACATTCATTAACTGATAGAGTTTAACATTCATTCATTCCTCTTAGTATACCTACCAACAATTTTAAAAAACACAAAATTTACTGTAAAACAGCGCAACTTCCAAGAAAAAACAACAAATTTTCCACCCTTCTCAGACTTGCACGGCATGACATGGAAATGGGGCAGCTCTCATAATGTTCCTGCATATATGAATGCAAATGATACTAGAAAAGACTTACACTTTGTTTTTACCTGGTAATAGTTACCGAGGTCGTGGAAGAGGCGCCCAAAGAAGCTGTGACTGTGGAAATCACTCCTAAACCAACAGAAGAGGCACCCCAACCTGAGACTATAGAAATAACATTTGAACCTAAACCAACTGAAGAAGCTCCTAAACCCGAAGCTGTAGAGATTACCTTTGCACCAAAACCAACTGAAGAGGCGCCTGAACGTGAAACCGTTGAAGTAACATTTGCTCCAAAGCCAACTGAAGAAGCACCCAAACCAGAGGTAATGGAGGTAGCAGTGACACCTAAACCAACTGAAGAAACACCCAAACCAGAGGTGGTTGAGATGGAACTCAAACGTAAACCCACATCTCCTTGGGAAGCACCTGAAGAGTTTGAGATTGTCATTGAAAAGTTCAAAGAGGTGAAAGAGGTGCCAGTCGAAGAAATACCAGAAGAACCTGAGGTTGATACAGTTGAAGTAGAAATGAAAAAGGCTCCAACTCCAAAATTGCCAGTAGAATTTGAAGTCGCACCAGAAATACCTGAAGAAATAACACCAGAAGTCACAACTGTCGAATTGAAGAAAGAAGGTATACTTATGTCATCGTTTTCCATGTCCTAGCATGAAGCTTGAATTATCAACGTATATGTATGGTTGTCCCTCAATTTGTAACCTACAGAATGCAGGTTCGTTGAGAAATATTTTTGCACATAAGAGTAACACAGGTATATTTTTAATTTGTGCTACCAGTGTCTGATATTGCCACTTGGTGACACCCACTGGTGTGTCAGTGAATGAATAGAAATGTGTGCAGTCACTACTTTATGTCAATAGGAAATTTTCCATTTACACCTATATTATTCTGGGTAGTTAAGTGGTTGCAGCGCTCATTGTGGAATATGCCTTTAAATCATTCTGTACGTACAGCCATTACGTGCTTTTAAACCTTTACACTTCATCAGCTTCTTGTTCATGATCATGAAATTGCTCTAGAATGACAAAATACTTAATCGTATCTGAATTAAAATTTCGGTTCATTGAACTGATTTCATTGAAAATTTTGGGAAGGTTAGACAGCCTAAGAATGTTTGATGTGCACATTGTGAACACAGAGATTTCGGAAGATTTCAAATGATTACACTTCAAAATTTGCCTGGCATCATTAGCATATTACTGCACAAAGCTCCATTTACAAACCCCATTAATGAGTTGGGTGTGGTTTAAACCAATAGTGTGTTTGGGTTATTTTTTTCCTTTTTCTGTAGGTACATGTATACTTTGTAACACGGCCCCGTGGGAAGACACCTTCAGGGTTGACCTGAACTTTTTCCATGTAGAAAAGAAGAAATGAAGTTGAAAAAAAAAAAAAAAAGGGGAAGCGCCTGAATTTAACCATAGAATACATACGCCCGATTGTACCAAACAGATAAGAATTGGCCCTAAAATCTGCAAACTAAGGAGGATGTATCTGAAACCATCAAAGTGCTATTTGCTTCAAACCAACAGAAGAACCATCCAGATCGGAAAGCGTTAACCCCCACTCATCCTACTTAATAATCTTTTAAATCATGGCCCCAACGGAGAGTACTTACTCTTTTTGGGAATAACACCGAAAGACTGTAAGGAATGTGCCTTACCTTTGGATATTCTACATGGGACTTAACGGTTGGGGAATGACTGAAGACTTTTATGTTGTATTGAATGAAAAAGTTACAGGAAAGTCAAAAAAGGTGCCTGAAATACGGTTGTCGAGAAAGTGATCCTTATAGTTTGAGTTGTGCCAGAAGAAGTAACAACCCGAGGTTGTTACCGCTAAAGGAGCTTAAAGTCAAGCAAGTTGTGTTAACAACGGCAGACGGTACATCTTGATGCAAACAGTACGCACCTCACATGCAAGAAATTGGATTCATACAGGAATGATCGATTCTAACTGCATGAGTTAGTGTATTTGATAACGTTGCAAAAAGACATAACAAATGTAAGCTAACCTAGTAAACTACTTTATAAATACTTTTATGGTGAAAACATGCTCTGGAAATTTGAACTTGGTCACATTTCTAATTAGGTATCTTCTCTTCTTGTTTATACATGCCACATGGGTTACACCTAGGCCTACCCCAATGCGTCCTCTTTTTTCATTTTTTTTCTCATGGCCCTTCTTGGATATAATTGACCTTAAGAATGGCATAAGGATCATTCTATCCACCCAATTATCAAAGCATGAAATTGTGATTATAGAGAGTTTGCACGAGATGTCATGCATCTATCTACATGACACTTCTTCAGTTTTTAGAGCAAACCACACAATGCTAAGTGGTAAATAAGTATCTTTGGATGCCTAATGCTACATTTGTTTTTTTTTTTGCGAATATTGATACGCATCAACGACCATGGTTGCTTGGAATTGCACTTTTGTCTAACTCTATCAAAACACAACAGTGTACATGAATATTACTTTTTTTAATTACACTGCCAGCTGTTACAGACAAAATAGAAGCAGTAAGTACCCAAAGAGACTTTAACGGCAGACGTTGCCCCAAACCCCATGCGGAGAACGGGACCAGAGCTGTGATCACGAGGAGCTACCAACAGATGTTGTTGATATCGCTATGACACTACAATCTAAAGAGGCGCCCAAATCCGAGGTCACTGAAGTGGAATTAAAACGTAAACCTACATACCAGGGCGAAGTTTCGGATGACTTTGAAATTCCATTGTGAAAGAATTCGAGAGGTAAAAGGTCCCGCTGAGAGAATAACCGAGATATTCCCTCCTACTGAAGTAGCCGATAAACAAAGTCGCGCACTCAGCAGCCGCAGAGCAGAAGAATTGAACAGGCACCAGAATCGCCCGAAGAAGAATTTGTCATTGCACCGAGGGCACCGGGAAGCATCTCCAGTGAATTTCAATGCTGTGATGTCAAAAACTGTCGGTAAAGGAGTAATTCACAAAAAAGTGTGGCTTCCTGGATTCACCACGCACTTAACAGGCTTTCCCCTGTTTTAGGAATGAAAAGTTTTCTCCAGTTTGAATTATTCTTTTGATCACGAACGCAAAGATTAAGTATCGTTTCAACTATTCGTGTTAATGTGTCATCGCTTTATGATGAATTCACACATGAACTATTTCCCTGTGTAAGCACATAACCGTATCCTTTAAAACCTTTCCCCTACATGCTCTATATACAGTGTTTCCGTCTAACCGCGCCCCTTTAATTAAGATTTATGCAAATTATACATATTTAAACGAAGTATTGTTATTAGCTTTTCAAAACAGCAAACCACATTCGATGCATTGGTCCCAAAGACGAAGTTGGCCATTAATATGAATGAAATTATGGTGTATTTTCACTTGTAAAATGGACAGGATTGTATTTATACAAAATCACATCTATCAAAAACACATATTAATGGTGTGTGCAAAAGCCAAACACAGTGAGCTTTACGTTTTTTCAAAGTGGTCACCTTTTGGGTAGTAACATTTCTCACGATGACGTTCTTGGTATAAATATCACATATAAATACTCGCCTATACAGTATGCCTGCATGTGTAAATTTCTGACACGTTTCATTTTCCCGGTTTCATCATAGCACTGTGTAACTTTTGCATGCGTAGTTCCTACTCTAAACACAACTGAAAAATAGTGCTAATCCTTTCTTTTGTACCAGCAAGGTTAAGGTTAGCATGTTACCATATGACAACGGTTATTGAAAGATTAACCCGTATATTGTAAAGGCACATGAGGACAAATTAGTTTCAAACATATCTAAATGACGAAACAACATTTAAATGATACGTGGTGGTTGTTACAGAAATGGTAGAAGAAGCACCACCAAAACTTGTGACAGTTGAAGTTAGCCCTAAAGCCAGATGAAGAGGCACCCAAACTAAAAACTGATGAAATATCCTTTAGGACCTAAGCCCACGAAAGAAGCATACCGAAACCTAGAAGCTGTTTTGAGATAAGTTTTGCACCAAAAACGACCGAGAAAGGCCTCCTGAAATGGAAGTTGTGAGGTATCATTTGCTCCAAAAACCACGGAAGAGGAACCCAAACCTGAGGTGGTTGAAGTAGCAGTAACACCCAAACCAACTAAGGAAGCACCCAAACCAGAGGTTTCTGAAGTGGCGTTTAAGCCTAAGCCTGAGTCTCCTTGGGAAGCTCCTGAAGAGTTTGAGGTTGTTATTGAAAAGTTCGAGGTCACAGAAGTTAGTGTTGAAGAGGAACATGAGGTGGCTGAAGCTGTCACAACTGAAGTTGAAATGAGGAAAGCTCCCACTGCAGCGGCTGCAGTAGAATTTGAAATTGTACCTCAAGTACCAGAAGAAGTTGAAAAGGCACCAGAGCTTATCCCAACAGTCGAATTGAAGAAGGTTGTCGAGAAAGAAGGTATAAGTTTGATACCCGCATGCATGTTGGAATTCTACCTTCAAAAAACGTTGGAAGCTTATAAAGTGAAATATTAAAAATATTTCTGCATTGCTCAGTCAACCAAGTACGAAATTACTAATCTCCATCCTTTGTTTTAACCTAATATCATTGTAACCAATACCTCATTCCTAATCCTAACCCTAACTCTTATCCTAACCCTAACCTCTTTTAATTTAACCTAGACACGCCTAGTACACTATATTTGTAAAATGATAAATTTGCCATATGTATAAAATATGCCCTATAAAAGCCTCATTATATTTGTATATTTTATCTAGATCTTTAAGCATTTGTGTATGAAGTAACTATTTTTTTAAATGTTTGTAGATTCTGTGCTACATTTTTTGGTTTCAACCAGATAAGCAGCAACTTGGAATTTTTGGTGTTTCTTAGAATAACCTACCCTCTGCAGGAAAATAACTTAATTATTCTTATCATTACAAATGTGTTGTCCTGTTTATCAAATTATTATTACATTATTATTTCATAGTCTTGCATGAATACACACGGATGAGGAATGCCACAGAATAGTACCGATCCCAATTGCCATTTTCTCATTGAAAATGTAGTTTTTGTTTCTTACTATCAGAAGTTATTACCGAAGAGGTGGAGGAAGTTCCAAAGCCATCTGCCGTGGAAGTGAGTCTCGAAGAACACCCTAAGGAGATTGTTACAGTTGAATTAGCGCCTAAACCAGAAGAAGCACCTATACCCGAAAAACTGTTGAGGTGTCCTTTGCACCAAGCCAGAAGAAGAAGACACCCAAAAAACAACCCAAAAGATGTTGTGGAAGTTGGCAGTACTTCCTAGACCATCTGAAAAAAGATTTGAAGAAGGTCAAAGAAATTCCTGATGAGGAGTTGCTGAGGTTGTATCGGCTGAAGTTGAATGAAATTGCACCAGAATCTCCAGAGGAGGCGAATTTGAAATCGCACCGGAGGCACCTGAAGAAGTGACAACCGAGGTTACTACGGTCGAACTCCAAAAAGTTGTCAAGAAAGAAGGTACGGTAGAAATCGCTTTCCTGCCATTTCAAAGCATGGAATATCACGCATGTTCTAAATATGGGCATGATTTAATATGTAGCGAACATGTTGGTAACATGTTGGCCTTTAATGTTTTGTATGTAACTTGAGCATGCATATCATTATGCCTTTGTAAGATTAAGATAAAATTTATATAGATAGCCCTGTACTTCAGGCATCTTTGTAAACCTTTTAAAATGGTGTTTGTAAATAATGGTAGTATCCAAACAGAATACAAGAATTTGACCCAAAATCCTTAAGACAGATTGCTTATGAAGCAAGCCACACAAATATAGACCTATGTAATATGACGTCAGGCAAAGACCTGTTGGTGGACAAGATGATTACATTCCAGGACTACAATACATTAAGCTGTCAATCGATCCATGTTTACCGATTGCACAGGGATCATGACAGGTGAATGTATTGTAGTCCTTGAATGTGTCTATCTTGTCCACCAACATGGCTGCCTATTGAATACGGTCTATAGGAATCTCAGACTGACGTGTAAGAGTTAAACAACATTGTTAAAGAAATGATTTAAAATGCACTCTAAAAGATACGGAGTAAATATGGGATTACGTTCATGTGCTGAGTAATATCTTAATCAAAATGGAGTAAACTTTCTGCATTTTTGTTTTGTGATATTTAAGGTTTTGCAAATACGTCATAATTAACTTAGAGTCTCACTTTTTAGCCAATTTGAAGCACGATATTTAGTCAATTTTATAGAGTAAAAAAGAAGCTTATATTCCAAATTTCTAAAATATAATGCCAAATACACCACTGTATGATGCGGCTGTCAATATAGTCTGGTTAGTAGGTTTTTAGCAACATGCCCATGGTGAATAATCAGTACACAGTACATACAAAGAATTGTATTTACAATTTGAAAGTGTAAATAGATTTAAAGTCTTAACACGAAGGTTTTATTTAACAGAAATCATCTCTGTTAAAGAAGAGAAACCTGTCCCCAGCAAAGTTACGTTGATGAAAATTGAAGAGGCTCCAGAGGTTACAGAAGAGGTAACAATTACCAAAATGAAAGCGGAAATAGCAACTGCTGTTACAGAAGAACCAGGGAAGTAACTATTACCGAAGAGAGGCTGAGAATGGTTCCAAAAGTTGGTGAGGTACCAGAGGAGGTTTCTGTGTCCGAACTAAAACTACGAGCGCCAGAACCAACAAGAGCTTTGGAACTTGGAAAAGAAGTTGAAAAACCATCTGCAACGGTTGAGGTGGAATTCAGAGCTCCAAAGCCCATGGAAGCACCCAAGATTGAGGAGGTTCCAGAGGAAGTATCTGTTACCAAAATTGACCGCCAAAAGGTGTCTAAGGTTGAAGAGAAACTAGAAGAGGTGACCTTCGCTGGTGTCCAACTAAGGAAAGTACCTACGGAGGAGAAACTTCCAGAAGATACAACTGTGACAGAACTGCAACTCAAAAAAGCTCCAAAAGCAACTGTTGCTGTTGAGTACGAGGCAGAAGAACTGAAAAAAGCAATATCAACGATTGAAACTGAATTCAAAGTTCCAAAACCAATGGAAGCACCTACTTTTTATGAGGGTCATGAGGAGGTGTCTGTAACTGAAATTGAAGGTCGAAAAGTGTCTAAAGTTGAAGAGAAATTAGATGAGGTTACATTCGCTGGTGTACAGCTAAGGAAAGTACCTAAGGAAGAAGAACTCCCAGAAGATACAGCTGTGACAGAGCTGACACTCACAAAGGCTCCAAAGTCCTCCATCACTGAAGAATATGAAACAGAAGAACTTATGAAACCTTCAAGTACTACACCCATTGAATTCAAAGTACCCAAACCAATGGAAGCTCCCACATATGAAGAGGCCCTTGAAGAAGTTACGATTTCAGAAGTAAAACGTAAAGACGTTTCGAAACTCAAAGAAGAAATTCAGGAAGTGACTGTTACTGGGCTTGAAGTAAGAAAGGTTCCCAAAGTAGAAGAAATACCATCGGAAGAGCCAAAGCCTGAAGAAGTTAAATTTCTACCTACACAAAAGCCTCTGATTCCTTGGAGAGCAGTTGACGACTTTGAAGTAGTCGTTGAAAAGTATGAGGATATTGAAAAAGCTACCATCGAAGAAAGAGAAGGTATGTGAACAAACTTGCAGACTTGCAGTAACACTTGTTCATTGCTTCTCTTCAATAACGCCGTGTTGAAAAATGCTTTCAAAATACTATTCACGTTGGATTAATTAATCGCGGCCATTGCAGCTGTTGAAAAGTTTGACAGGAATGCAAAAAATTGCTAATACAGCATGTATTCAAAATGAGATGTCTTGTCCTTTAGCGAAAACTATGTTGCATCAGTGTTTTTGTTAATATTCAGCAGAAAAAGGTTTTATTTACACAATAGCATAACTGATTTAGTGGTTTCCGTTTTGAGCAAATATGTCACAGTTCTGGATGGCATGCCCATTTACATTGTGATAAACTGTGCCAATTGGGGCAACCACTACGAAGGTTCTCACACTGAAATACTGTGCTGTAGGTTTATTCCATTGCCTGTTATCATTGGCATAAAACACGAATTGTGGCTTATGCCAGGGCAAATGTACGCTGTGAGAGTTGCAAAATGCTACCTATCTGATTTAATAAGCCAAATCGGCATTGTAACTTCCGGGACTCTTGCCCTTTAACCCCGTCAATATTGGGGAAAATAATGACAGTTATTGTCATTATTTTTTCGAAGAATGGTTCTAAAATACTTTTTTCTAGATGTCAAAATTGGCGCATATTTTATCTTGGGTGGCTATATGGCTGTTGTAGTTGTGTGTAATTGGATAATACTAAAATGCAAAATATTAAAAGAGTAATCTTGACCCATAACCCCGGGAGGCGCGCGCAGTGGCGTAGCCTGCACAACTAACACGGGGATCCGCCTGCTCATTCAGTCCACGGTTTTAAGGGTATTAGCCGGCTGACTATGTTTTCAGTTTGTAGGACTTAGTGACCATCGTTTTTCAGATTCATGCGGGGACAATTTGGAATATTTAATTATTGAAGAACAATATATACATCGATGTTGAATCTTAAAAAGGAATTTTATTAGTATGGGAATAAAATAACAGCCAATTTTTGGAAAAAATTAAAGATTGATGACGTCAGGGCATTGATTGGTTTATTATTTTGATTCGGGAGGACCCACCATGTAGGTTTAAAATGACGTATCGATCCCTTACATTGGAAAAAAAACATACCGATTTTATCGTTATCGTACGTCGGGTTTTGAATTTAGGGAAAAAAGGTAGAATTTGTAATATTTCAAAACACTTAAAAAAAAAACTTTTGGAAAAAAAAATAATAGCACTTGGGGCAGAGGGTCATATGTACAGACTTGATTTAAAATAGTCGGATTTAAATATATCTGTCGCCCCTGAAGGTCCACACTGATATGCTGATACCTGACACGTGACCTGTTACCTGACAAGTGACACCAAAACTTATTCATATCGGTACGTTTTAGACATAATACGGCAAGGCACCAAGCATTCTGTATCTCTGTTGTCACAGCCGTAATCGATCAAGAGTGAGACTATACATTGTGGTTCTGTACAGGGAGGGTAGGACACGAATTTGCTCGATTTGGGCATTGGGGATTTCCAAACGGTTTATTTGTGATACTGCTACATGCATTTACTATGGCGGACTCGGTCACAGTGACATTATAAAAATCATCTCTAAACCTTTGTTCAAAAGATCTTAGTAATAGCATGATAGAATTAAGAAAATAAAATATGAAGTCATCAATCATGCTTCTTGTAAATAACATGTGGGCGTAACTCATAAAGCTCCAGAAACTTCCCCTGCAAAAATAATCTCTATCAAACATAATACTTTTGAACATACGCGCCATGGTTACAGAGCTATGCGCTCTTTAGCCATTCGCACCGATACACTCTAATATCAAAACAGCACTATTATAATATTATTACACCCCAAAACCAATTGCATCCTGGATAGAGGGTCAAAGGGCAAGTATCAAAAAAAAAAGAAATGCCTTACAATGTTATATTTGCAAATGCCGCTTGAGCTTTATTCTATCACAGATTAAAAAGGTTATTGAATGCGTGAAAGAATTTTTTCTCTATCAATTGGCTGTTGTATTTTGTATTAGTGTGAAAACAAAGAAACATTTGTACAAGCAAGATTGTGCAAGATTAATTATTTTGCTGTATATTCCATTTTGCTAGGATTATATTTGCAAGCTCATGATTTGTTTTAGTGGAATTTGCACGCCATCCAAGTTGTAATTTTGTTATGTTTTTGGCTGCCATTCAGCAAATAGTGATTGTGTTCTTGTGGTAAGATTACCAATAATATAAGAAGTCAATACTATCGAAGCCGGTATTTAGCTTTATTAGGTAAAGTACCATTTTTTTTTAAATTTTCTTTCAGTTTACACATGAGGATTTGGTATCATTTCTTTTATTCTAGAAAGATATGTTAAATTTACAACAAGTTTAGTTCGAACCATATTCGAATCAAGCATTTTAAAATACTTTTAAAAGTCAAAGATATTTGCTTCTCCGGTGTATTTAAAGAAACCCACTAGATAATAGGCGTAGTGTTTTTTTTTCAATAGTTTCATGCAAAATCATTCCATGTTTTCCATTTATTAGAAGTGGTGACTGACGGTGGAACCCAAAGCTCCGGAGGAAAGCCCTACAACAGTGGTACAGAGGTTGCAATCACAACTAAACCCAAAGCACCAGAAATTAGGAGGGAGGTTTCCATTGAACGTAAACCTGTTGAAAAGGACCCGAACCAGAAGCCTTTGAAGTCACACTGGCACCTAAGCCAAAAGAAGAGGGTGAACCGGATAGATGGTCAAATGGCAATAAAGCAAACAACCTGCAACTCGATGGGAAACAGCTCCAGAAGACTTTAATTTGTAGTGCAAAAAAACAAAGCCGAAGAGGTTACAGCGTGAAGAAAAGCCAGTAGGTTACAGAGGTTGAGCAATTGCTTCCAAAACCAAGGGAGAAGAAAAACCAAGAAATGGAAGAAATTTCATTGAAAGTGAGCCAGGTGAAGATGAACCTACACTGAAACTGCGACATTTACATTTTAAACCAAAACCTACAGAAGTGGCAAAACCAGAGGATCGAAGAAAGAGTAGCTGTCTTACCGAAACCAAAGGAAGAAGTACCTGCACCAGAGGTTGAAGAGGTTTCCATTGAACGTAAACCTGTTGAAAAGGAACCCGAACCAGAAGCTGTTGAAGTTATGCTGGCACCTAAGCCAAAAGAAAAGGGTGAACCAGAGATGTTTCAAATGGCAATAAAACAAAAACCTGCAACTCGCTGGGAAGCCACAGAAGACTTGAGATTGTAGTGCAAAAATACAAAGCCGAAGAGGTTACAGTTGAAGAAGTGTCCGAGGTGACAGAAGTTGCAATTGCACCCAAACCAAGGGAAAACAGAAATGGAAGAGATATCGCTGAAACGTAAACCAACTGAAGAGGTACCCACATCCGAAGCTGTCGAAATTACATTTTAAACCCAAACCCACAGAAGTGGCGAAACCAGAGGTGGAAGAAGTAGCTGTCTTACCGAAACCAAAGGAAGAAGTACCTGTACCAGAGGTTGAAGAGGTTTCCATTGAACGTAAACCTGTTGAAAAGGTACCCGAACCAGAAGCCTTTGAAGTCACGCTGGCCCCTAAGCCAAAAGAAAAGGGTGAACCAGAGATGTTTCAAATGGCAATAAAACAAAAACCTGCAACTCGCTGGGAAGCCACAGAAGACTTTGAGATGTAGTGCAAAAATACAAAGCCGAAGAGGTTACAGTTGAAGACGTTACCGAGGTGAAAGAGGTTGCAATTGCACCCAAGCCAAAGGAAAAAACCAGAAATGGAAGAAATATCACTGAAACGTAAACCAGGTGAAGAGGTACCCACTCCAGAAGCTGTCGAAATTACATTTAAACCCAAACCAATAGAAGTAGCGAAACCAGAGGTGGAAGAAGTAGCTGTCTACCGAAACCCAAGGAAGAAGTACCTGCACCAGAGGTTGAAGAGGTTTTCATTGAACGTAAACCTGTTGAAAAGGTACCCGGACCAGAAGCCTTTGAAGTCACGCTGGCCCCTAAGCCAAAAGAAAAGGGTGAACGGAGATGGTTCAAATGGCAATAAAACAAAAACCTGCAACACGCTGGGAAGCCACAGAAGACTTGAGATTGTAGTGCAAAAATACAAGCCGAAGAGCTTACAGTTGAAGAAGTGTCCGAGGTGACAGAGGTTGCAATTGCACCCAAGCCAAGGAAAAAACCAGAAATGGAAGAAATATCACTGAGACGTAACCAGGTGAAGAGGTACCCACTCCAGAAGCTGTCGAAATTACATTTAAACCCAAACCCACAGAAGTGGCGAAACCAGAGGTGGAGAAAGTAGCGTCTTACCGAAACCAAAGGAAGAAGTACCTGCACCAGAGGTTGAAGAGGTTTTCATTGAACGTAAACCTGTTCAAAAGGTACCCGAACCAGAAGGCTTTGAAGTCACGCTGGCCCCTAAGCCAAAAGAAGAGGGTGAACCGGAGATGGTTCAAATGGCAATAAAACAAAAACCTGCAACACGCTGGGAAGCCACGGAAGACTTTGAGATTGTAGTGCAAAAATACAAAGCCGAAGAGGTTACAGTTGAAGACGTTACCGAGGTGAAAGAGGTTGCAATTGCACCCAAGCCAAAGGAAAAACCAGAAATGGAAGAAATATCACTGAAACGTAAACCAGGTGAAGAGGTACCCACTCCAGAAGCTGTCGAAATTACATTTAAACCCAAACCAATAGAAGTAGCGAAACCAGAGGGGAAGAAGTAGCTGTCTACCGAAACCCAAGGAAGAAGTACCTGCACCAGAGGTTGAGGAGGTTTCCATTGAACGTAAACCTGTTGAAAAGGTACCCGAACCAGAAGCCTTTGAAGTCACGCTGGCCCCTAAGCCAAAAGAAAAGGGTGAACCGGGGATGGTTCAAATGGCAATAAAACAAAAACCTGCAACACGCTGGGAAGCCACAGAAGACTTTGAGATTGTAGTGCAAAAATACAAAGCCGAAGAGGTACAGTTGAAGAAGTGTCCGAGGTGAAAGAGGTTGCAATTGCACCCAAGCCAAAGGAAAAACCAGAAATGGAAGAAATATCACTGAGACGTAAACCAGGTGAAGAGGTACCCACTCCAGAAGCTGTCGAAATTACATTTAAACCCAAACCCACAGAAGTGGCGAAACCAGAGGTGGAAGAAGTAGCTGTCTTACCGAAACCAAAGGAAGAAGTACCTGCACCAGAGGTTGAGGAGGTTTCCATTGAACGTAAACCTGTAGAAAAGGTACCCGAACCAGAAGGCTTTGAAGTCACGCTGGCCCCCAAGCCAAAAGAAGAGGGTGAACCGGAGATGGTTCAAATGGCAATAAAGCAAAAACCTGCAACACGCTGGGAAGCTACAGAAGACTTTGAGATTGTTAGTGCAAAAATACAAAGCCGAAGATGTTGCAGTTGAAGAAGTGTCCGAGGTGACAGAGGTTGCAATTGCGCCCAAGCCAAGGGAAAAACCAGAAATGGAAGAAATATCACTGAAACGTAAACCAGGTGAAGAGGTACCCACTCCAGAAGCTGTCGAAATTACATTTAAACCCAAAACCACAGCAGTAGCGAAACCAGAGGTCGAAGAAAGGAGCGTCTTCCCGAAACCAAAGGAAGAAGTACCTGCACCAGAGGTTGAAGAGGTTTTCATTGAACGTAAACCTGTAGAAAAGGTACCCGAACCAGAAGGCGTTGAAGTCACGCTGGCCCCTAAGCCAAAAGAAGAGGTGAACCGGAGATGGTTCAAATGGCAATAAAGCAAAAACCTGCAACACGCTGGGAAGCCACGGAAGACTTTGAGATTGTTAGTGCAAAAATACAAAGCCGAAGAGGTTACAGTTGAAGACGTTACCGAGGTGAAAGAGGTTGCAATTGCGCCCAAGCCAAGGGAAAAACCAGAAATGGAAGAAAGAAATATCACTGAAACGTAAACCAGGTGAAGAGGTACCCACTCCAGAAGCTGTCGAAATTACATTTAAACCCAAACCAATAGAAGTAGCGAAACCAGAGGTGGAAGAAGTAGCTGTCTTACCGAAACCAAAGGAAGAAGTACCTGCACCAGAGGTTGAAGAGGTTTTCATTGAACGTAAACCTGTTGAAAAGGTACCGAACCAGAAGCCTTTGAAGTCACGCTGGCCCCTAAGCCAAAAGAAAAGGGTGAACCGGAGATGGTTCAAATGGCAATTAAAACAAAAACCTGCAACACGCTGGGAAGCCACAGAAGACTTTGAGATTGTAGTGCAAAAATACAAAGCCGAAGAGCTTACAGTTGAAGAAGTGTCCGAGGTGACAGAGGTTGCAATTGCACCCAAGCCAAAGGAAAAACCAGAAATGGAAGAAATATCACTGAGACGTAAACCAGGTGAAGAGGTACCCACTCCAGAAGCTGTCGAAATTACATTTAAACCCAAACCCACAGAAGTGGCGAAACCAGAGGTGGAAGAAGTAGCTGTCTTACCGAAACCAAAGGAAGAAGTACCTGCACCAGAGGTTGAGGAGGTTTCCATTGAACGTAAACCTGTAGAAAAGGTACCCGAACCAGAAGGCGTTGAAGTCACGCTGGCCCCTAAGCCAAAAGACCCCACCCCCCCAGGGTCGAACCCCCCGGAGATGGTTCAAATGGCAATAAAACAAAAACCTGCAACACGCTGGGAAGCCACAGAAGACTTGAGATTGTAGTGCAAAAATACAAGCCGAAGATGTTGCAGTTGAAGAAGTGTCCGAGGTGACAGAGGTTGCAATTGCGCCCAAGCCAAGGGAAAAACCAGAAATGGAAGAAAGAAATATCACTGAAACGTAAACCAACTGAAGAGGTACCCACTCCAGAAGCTGTCGAAATTACATTTAAACCCAAAACCACAGCAGTAGCGAAACCAGAGGGGAAGAAGTAGCTGTCCCTACTCCCGAAACCAAGGAACCAGAAGTACCCTGTACAGAGGTTGAACGAGGCGTTCATTTGAACGGTAAACTGTTTGAAAACGGTACCACGAACCACCGAATCCTTTGAAGTCCAGCAAGATGGCCCCCAAGCAAAAAGCCACACTGAGGCCCCTCGAGCGCGTGAAACGGATTTTTTTTTTGTATTTGTTTTTGTAGAGAACGAGATCACGAAGAGATGACGCATGTAAGCAGAAACCTGCAACACGCTGGGAAGCTACAGAAGACTTTGAGATTGTAGTGCAAAAGTACAAGCCGAAGAGGGTTACAGTTGAAGAAAAGCCTGAGGTTACAGAGGTTGCAATTGCTCCAAAACCAAGGGAAAAACCAGAAATGGAAGAAATCTCCTTGAAACGTAAAACAGATGAAGAAGTACCCGCACCAGAAGCTGTCGAAGTTACGTTTAAACCCAAACCTAAAGAAGTGGTGAAACCAAGGTCGAAGAAGCGTCTGTAGAAATAAAGGAAGAAGCGCCTGAACAGGTTTCTATTCAATTCAGGAGGAAAGAAGAGGCTCCACAGCTTGTTTGATACTGATTTTGAGGTCAAGCGTAGGAAACCAAAGCCAACAATAGAAGAAAGAAAAGAAAAGGAGGCTTTAGAGGAAGTTACACCAATGGTAAAATACGAAACAACTTAAAAGAAGTAAATGGAGGACCATTTTTAGAATTCCGTTTCTTCTGCACCAAGCACCTAGCCTCACAGAGACACGTTCTTGCACGGACACCTGGATGTTATTTGAGATTATTTCAACAGTTAATGTTTGTTGCAATAACATTTTAGCAAAGTTACTGCGTTGTTTATAATTTTAATTTGCTGCAATTCACGATTATGGCTGCTCTTTTTGTATTACTGCAAATTTTATTGCTTCACTGTATCCATCACTGCACGTAAGGATTCTTAAAACGTCTGCTTATTCTCTTTTGTATTTTAAAGGTTGTTTCATCAAACTTTGTTATGATACTATGTATTTTAAGCATGTTGTGTAATGAAGAAACATCTGTTTTCATTAAAGCTATTTTAATTGGTACAGTTAGATAAGCATGTTCTCATTACTGTTCAATGAATGCCACATTTTTTCATAAATTATTTCACTACTTTGTATTTTAAGAAATTTAAAAACACTATTCACATCCATCACGTTTGTTATATGCACATATTTGAATGTTACATTGTGTTACTGCACTAGTGCAACAAGAGAAGCATGTTGATGACATTTTCATTATTTTGAATATAAAAAAACCCAAAGTGTGTGTTTCATTTGAATTTTGTGTTCTTCACGTGTGATTTTTACACTTGCAAATCAGTTTTTAAAAGGTCTTTATGCTATTTACATCAACATTCATGTTAGATTTTTGCGTATGCAGAGGTTGTCATGAAGCTGTGGAAGAGTTCAAAATCGGCTGTTACCGAGGTTACTGTGACAAAAGGCACGTAAAACCTCTGACACTGCTGAGGTTGCTCTTGAGGTTGAAGAGATTCCAAAAGAAACAGCTGGAAGAGCTGGAGAAAGCCACCTAAACTGTTGATGAAATCCCTAAACCAGACAAAGTGTAGTTGCACAGACCAATTTGCAAGACCTGAAGAATTTGAATGAAAGTCCAAACGTTCGAAAGCATCCAAGAGATTATTCGCGAGGAAGTTGTGACAGAAGAAGTTCCGGTGCTAGCAGAAATCAAGATTCAAAAAGGCTAAAGCTAAAGGGATATAATATGCAGATATCAAATATGACAAACTACATAGCATGCAGGAACATGATGTCACCGTGATCAGGCGGTCTAATTCATATGATATCAACTAGGACATTGCATGGGCGGTAGCTAAACAAAAACAAAATGGAATGTGTATTAACCTCACCGACTTAAAAAAATGTATGACCTATGTAAAGACGGATGAGGAAGTACGTTGCCTGTCTAGTTTTTCTGTTGGAATATGTAGTTCACGTATAAGACAAACGTCACCTTTTATAGAGTTTTGTGTGCACAGACAATATGAAAATATCAGACCATAACGTCATTCAGTAACCTGACTCGAAGTGGTGATTCAATGCATGATGACATTTTCTTGATTAATTCCTTTTGTGATAATAAAGATTGTTACTTGACTTGGACATTAGCATTGTCCTGTTGAATCATACTATCTTTTGGATTTATGTGAGAAACAAACTACACCTTTTTAAGATTAATATGCATCTACCAACTTAATAGAATCAAGTTTGACTATAGTGGAAAGAAAGTACAGCGATTCAGACAGAGCGCGCTCAAACAGTTGGAATTTGTATGCGTGGTCTCGGATGATAAAGCAGAGAAGTGAAAATGGTACAAAGATGAGAAAGAGGTTGTCGAAGATGGTGTCAAGTTTGAGGTGAAGTCTGTGGAAAGAAAGCGGTCACTTGTGATCCACGATGTCAGTCCTAAAGACGAAGGGGAATATGTGTGTGAGGTAGAAGGTCGCCGTACATCTGCTCCATTGCAAATCCAAACAGCACCTGTCAAGAAACTCGAAGGTATACAGCATGATATCTGCCTGTATCCATGCAACGTGATGCAGTATGATCTTTGCACGCTATGTATAAATTACTTCTTGAAGAGAAATAAAAGTTTTGCCTGTTTGCTAATTGTACCATATACTTCTTAAGCCTGTGTTACTTACATAAATACTGAAATATTGTCTAACAATTGATACCATGCCTTAGAAATAATGAAATTTATGATTTGTCGCTGAATCAATCAACCTTAGCTAACACAATTGTCCAAAAATATTGCAAATTGTGTCCTTTCTTTGGAACCTACATGGTGTGATTGGTATATTTGTATCAATACAACAATGTTGATATCAGTTACAAATGTATTATATTTTCATAAATGGTTTCAATATGCATGTTTATATTCATATTTATTTTGCCCAATTTGATTTCCGCATAACATTGACATAATTTACAAATTCCGCCTAACATCAATACGTTATTCCAAATGCTGCTAAAAATTTGACATAATAGATATTGAAACTCTACTTTGTCAAACTGACCAGAATCTGCATATTCCTTCTTAATAAGTTCCATGTTGATCTCACATAAGAATATTTTCTACTTGTTACAACAATCTGTGTGTAGAAAGTCCAAACCTTTACCCATTTGATCGTAGATCACTAAGTACATTTGTATCAAAATATTCTTAATGTAATGGCTTGGAAGTCTGAGTGTGCATGAACCCACTGCACGATTAGCACATCATTACCTTGTACAGCAAATCTGATCTTCATGCTTTAGTATCCTGCATCCCACCAGAACCTATCTTTGAAATCGTCGAAGAACTTAAACCTGTGAAAGCCACTCCTGCCCAGACTGTGGAATTAGTATGCACAGTTTCCGACCAACGAGCAGAGGCTACCTGGATGAAGGACAAAGTGGTCATCAAAGAAGATCATGTCAAGTTTGAGACCAAAGCTACCGAAAGGAAACGATCACTTGTGATTCATGATGTCAAACCTGAAGATGAAGGAGAATACACTGTAGAAGTCAGTGGTCGTAAATCAACTACTTCTCTACAAGTACACAAAGCCCCAGTCGCTAAACTTGAAGGTATTTCATATGATCGCATGTTTTATTGTATGCCTTTCTATTCCCCTTATTCTTCCGAGGAAAAAATTGAAAATAGCAACACCAAATTATCTTGAAAATGTACTCGTCTAGAATGAAAGTAGAACAGGGTTTCTTCTCAAATTTAAAAATTGCAAAATTTCGTTTTAAAATGTTAAAGTTTTGCCAGTGACAAGTAAAATTTAGTACATATTAACAAAAATAATTTCCAGGGCTGTTATTCTCATAGGGAGTCTAACTTTACACCAAGGTTTAAACCAGGGTTAGTCCAACATAAATGGACCCTTTTCAACATACTCTGAGAGTATGATGTCATAGGTGGAAAAAATTATCACCTATCATATTTATATTGTACATTGAAAGAAAAATTGTCCATTCATTAAGGACTTACCCTGGTTTCAACCTTGGTGTAAATTTAGACTCATTTCAAAAATATATCAGCCTTGGTGTTTAAACAAGGTTTTTAATGAATATCTGGCTAAAAACTGACCAAAACTAGGCATGTTTGGGCTCATTTGCATGCATTTTGCATTTTCATTCCAAATATGGTCATCCAGTTTAAATTTCTGACAATTTATTCAATTGTTTGTCAGCTCTTTGTCAGCTCTACTTGACTCCCATGCAAAATGGTTAAGAAGAGTTTTATTATACATTACAATACTAGGTTTAAATTAGTTTTTCTTTTGATTTAAAAGTTAAAGTGACAGAGTTATAATGTACACTTCATTATTTTGTTTAAGACTTGCACTAAATCTGAATAAGAATGCTTTAAAACTGATATAGCCTGAGCATTTTGTATGTGTGTGTTACAATCTTGCTATCTCAATCATTTGATTTTTGTTCTCTCATTTTTTGCTATTGTTATCATTATCATTATTATTTATTTCTGAAAGTCTGACAGTTGTTACTTATTCCCTACTGAACCATTAACTTTCAACATGTTTATTATTTTGCATGTATGATGTAAACGTGCATTGCATTTTTCTTGTGTACATAGTAATTGGTAGTTTTGTAACTTAGACCCTGTTGAGCATACTTGATTTTTGTTCACACGCATTAGGATGAAAAGAACTATGACAAAGCTGTTCTTGGTAATACAAACTGATAACTTTCTATTCCGAAAGTATTACTAAGTATGCAGTGGGCCAATGTAGTGGTAGTAGTAAAACCAAAGTTTTAAATCCGGGGGTGGCCGGATACACCTCACACTCAGCAATACTGCTGTGAGAGGATTTATTGGAGCAAAAGATAATTGACCGGATGCCCTTCCTGATGCCAATCCACAGTTTTCGGCGGTAGGCCTAGCCTTTGGGCAACTATGCCCACCATACAAGGCAGCATGTGCTCGATGGCCGCCAAGCTCCCCAGAGCTGATGCCCTTGTAGGTAGATCTTCTTTTTCATACTACCAGGGTAACCAGCTACCCTCCTCATCAGATTTCCAATAGAAAATTGATGGGGTTGACGGTTTAGCCGCCGACAACTCGGCCCTGGGACAGGTTAGTACTGGTTACCAGGATACCAGTAGCAGGCCCTCAAAAGAAACCTGAGCTGACCTCAAGAAACCTGACCTGACCTAACCAATATTTTTTGAAAATGAATATGACATATATCAGGTACAAAAATGTTATTGATTGACTGTGCTATTTGGAAATACATTCAATTGGTGTACGTGACAAGATATTAAAAGATATACGAGAGTAATTAGTCTGTTTTCTTAAGATTTCATGTGATGCAATACACAAATCAGTGTTCTTCATATAATGTATAGACATATTATTGATGCTTGTTGGTATCTTGCTATGGTAGAATAGAGTAGCGTTGCATTGCTTGGTCTGGAACGATTCTTTACAAGTCTTTTCATTGTCATCCTCATTTCTTCCCATTTTTGTAGTTATTATTACTATTTCACTCCTTCATTCTATGAATCTCCCATACATATGATGTGATACTTATTTTTCCTGGATGTCTCTTTTGTGAATGAATTGTTCCTAGATATCTATAGTCTTTGATTTAGTTTAGTGTAGATGTTAGCTATTTGCAGCATGTCCCCATGCTTATCATCATGACTGGATGTTAGTACCAATTCCATAAATCTTCAGACCATCCATGACGAATCTTGTACTACAAGTGCATGTCTTTTCGCATTGTATATTGGACTGGCTGCGCTTCTGTGAAATCTCACTTCCCTTATACTCGTTTTACTATTATTTTTTGTCTTTGATACAAATGCATCATGAATGCATGTTTACGATATATTGAACCTTTTCCTCTGATACATTTCCTTATTTCCCCAAGAGTCCAAAGAGTAACAGCAAGTACCTTACCACATATTTTCCTCTTCTAAATATGCTATTGTATTGCTGCATTGCATGATGGATACCTTTCTTCCAAACCCTCGAAAGTTTCCTTTTGGGTACGCCAGATCTCTTGGCAAGTGCTACACATTAATTTGGGGCTGAAAGAATTGTGCCTTTTAGCCCAGCGACTTAAAATACTGTGTCACAGAATTCTGCATGCTTAGCTGTGGGGTAGATAAAATGACAGGGAACCAACATTTGCGTTGACACTTTCAACTTCAGGCACATTTCCTGATCCACAGCCTTGTCCCTCCGACTTACCTACAACAAAGTGAACCATTGGCCTAAGATAGTATGTCTGCCTAATCTTAAGTGCATATTCGATCAACTCTGGAAAACATTCGCAATTCTGTATTTTCTGTCTGTAAAAGTTACAACACAGTGGCCTATGGGGAAGCGCAGTAAGAACATCCCCTCGTTACATCAAAACGTACTGTCAGAATCAAATGAAATCGGGGAAATAACCTTTTCTTGAGGATATCTAGTGAACTAACAAAAATGAAGGTGCCAAAATTGCGAAATGCACTTTTAAATACGCTGTCCATGACCGATGTGCTGGCACTGAAATTTTAACTACACAAAACCTACTCCAGTGTTTTCTTACGTTTGAACAGGGTCCGTCTAACTCAATACAAAATCTATCAATACACTCTTGTTATTTTGCCAAGATTCATATGGGTATCAGTTACAACTACCTCAGCCTTCCTTTATTCTCCCATTCTTAAACATGTTTCTGCATCATCCGCATCGCTTGATGGACATTGCCCTGGACTTATGCTACCCATTATTGTCTTGTATACACTGTATACACTTATACATCTGTTGTATCATAGATAGAAGCAAAGGCCTGTGATTCCTATGAAATATAACGATAGATTTTTAAACAGCAGAAATACCCATTCCTTATTATAGCTTTCCAAAATTTCTGTATCATTTATATTGCATGATGGGAAATTTCCTTCTAAAAAACCATCATTCTTTCTGTTATATGCTACCTCTATGATGCCTGTGCATGGAACCATATGTTTGAGTCTTAATGCTCTATGCAAATAATTGCACATAAATAGTGGATACTGTAACCTTTTTTATTATTTACCCAAATGATCTCCGCATTATTGAAACTGCATGATGATTTTTCCTTCCAAATCGTCAATGTTGGTCTCTCCTATCTTCTGGATGCAGTGCCCTTTCCTCTGGATATATTCCATATGGTGTGAAGTTATCTCATTTGCATGGACAACATATATGTACACAAATATGTGATACTTTTCCCAAGTTCATAGTGCATCATAAGTAGGCTCCTTATTGTTCCTTCATACCAATGTATATACTTTCCATTCTGCAAGAGCATGTTATAATTCCGAGTCACCCCATGCAACCTCTTTACAACGTATCATTGCATGGGTGATGTGAAGTATGTGTGTCAGGTCATCGACATTTGCTTGCTTCCTCATGGATACCATCATAACTACATTTCCAAAGAGTGGTGAGATATTGCATGAACCTGAGTGGATATTGAATGCCGCCATGACATCAGACCAACCTATAGACCTGCATGGAAACCATCCAAAATGAACAAATTGACATAATCTACATTGCTTCTTGTTCGCCATGCAGAACCAACATATGAGATTGTTGAAGAATTGAAACCAGTTCAAGCTACTCCTACCGAAACAGTAGAACTTGTCTGCGTCGTATCAGATGAAGAGGCTGGCGCAACATGGTTCAAGGACAATGTAGAAATTCACGCAGATGAAGTCAAGTTTGAGACAAAAACTGTCGAAAGGAAAAGGTCGCTAGTTGTTCATGATGTGACCCCAGAGGATGCTGGAGAGTACACATGCGAGGTATCAGGTCGTCGTACATCAACATCTTTGGAAGTCCTTGAAGCTCCACAACCTGTGTCTCTTCCAACTATTCCTTGGCAAGCACCAGAACAACTCGAGGTAGTTGTCGAGAAAGTTGAAGCCGAGGAACTTCCAACTGTTGCAATAGAGGTGCCCGAAACAGAGGAACAACCTGTATGGGAACAACCAGAAGAAGATGTATCTGAAACACCTGCCATTAAAGAAGTATCAGAACTACCATTGGAGATGGTTTCAACAGCAGAGAAGGGGGCTGCAGTTCCATGGGAAACCCATGAGGACTTTGAAGTAGTTATAGAAAAGTTAGGTGAAGCAAAAGAAGTACCTTTGGCATCGGTTGAGATTCCAGAAACAGAAGAACAAGTTCCATGGGAGGTTTCAGAAATAACTGAGCGGGTAATTGATGAGCCTGAAATGAAAGCCAAAGAAACACCGAGCACTATTGAGACTACAGAAACCGAAGAGCAAGTTCGTTGGGAAGCACCTGAAGAGAAGCCTTCTGATTTACTAGAAACTGAGGAGGTTGTGGTAAAACCTGCTGAAGGTATTTCAGTTGCTGAAACAGAAGTTTCTTTAACATGGCAAGCTTCAGAGGAAACTAAACTTGCTGTTGCCGAATCAGACCAAGTTCAAGAAGTTTCGCCTGCTGCCATTGAAGTCCCTGAAAAGGAAGAACATGTTCCATGGGAAGCAGTACAAGAAAGACCAGATGTAACTCTTGTATCAGAAACAGCCGAAACTAAACCAGTTGAAGGCATCAAAATTGCCGAGGTTGAAGCAACAATGCCGTGGGAAGTTTCTAAGGACTTTGAAGTAGTGATTGAAAAACCTGAAGCAGAGGAGATAACTACTTCTGCAGTTGAAGCAACCCAGAAAGAAGAGCAGGTGCCTTGGGAAGAAACGGTTGATGCTGCTACAAAAGTCCCAAAAGAACATGCTGGCGTTATTCCAACGGACGCGGGGGGGGGGGGGGGGGGGATGTTTAGTATGCCGAAAAAGGAGCAAACAGTACCATGGCAAGCCTCCACGGATTTTGAGGTAACAGCTGATAAACCAGAGGAAGTGACAGAAGTATCTACAGCAGCCCTTGAAGCTCCTGACAAAGAAGAGAAACTGACATGGATATCTACAACAGAGACTGAAGGTGATATTGCCAAAGCTGAGGAGGCGGATGTTGCACCAATAGCCACTGTCACTGTGCCTGACAGAGAGACAACTATGCCATGGCAAGCTCCTGAATCATTTGAGGTTGTCATTGAGAAAGTCGATGAGGTCCGTGAGTCAGCACCGGCTGCAGTAGAGACTACCGAACAAGAAAAGCAGATTCCATGGGAAACTACTACAGAAGAAAAGGTTGAAGTACCCACAACAGAGGCAGGGGCCTTGTCAACTGAACCTGTGGCTGCTGTAGAAACTGAAACTACCATATCCTGGCAGGCTCCAGATGAGTTTGAGCTTATCATTGACAAGCCCGAAGCAGAAAAGGTTCCCCCGACGCCAGTTGTAGTCTTACATAGGCAGGCGGACGTTGCATGGGAAGCACCAAGAGAAGCAGAAGGGGCTGAACTGGTAGCAGAAGAGGCAGCTACTGTTCCAGCTAAAACCATATCTGTCCCAGAGACAGAAACAACTACCACTTGGCATGCTGGAGAAGCAGTTGAAGTATCTGTTGAGACCAAAAAAGCTGAAGAACAACCAACAACAGCCGTTAAAGTTCCTGAACAAAAAGTAGAACTGGCATGGGAAAGTACCAAAGAGACAAGGAAGAAATTCCTGTCACTGAAGCTGGTACCGTGCAAACAGAGGCTGTAACAGTTGCTGAAACAGAAGCAGTCACTCCCTGGCAGGCACCGGCAGACTTTGAAATAGTAAAGGAAGGAGAGCATGCAAAGGAAGTTACTGTTGTTGCTGTAGAAACTCATGAGCGAAAGGAGGATACAACTTGGGAAGGTGCCGCTGAGAAAGAAGCCGATGTTCTCAGAGGTAGAGAAGTGGTGGTTAAACCAACAGAGACTATGGAAATTGCTAAGAGAGAAACTTCTCAGCTATGGCAAGCTCCTGAAGATTTTGAATTCGTTATTGAAAAACCTGCAGAAGCTGAAGAGGTACCAGGTCAAGCCATACAAATTCCGAAAACCCAGACAGACATTGCGTGGGAAACTACAGAAGACGAACAAGAGATACCGTCTGACAGAGCAAAGCCAGTGGTTGTAGAATCAGTATCAGCTGCTGAGACTGAGACACCCGTACCATGGCAAGCTCCTGAAGATATTACAATAGAAACTGGTAAACCAGAAGCAGCTGAAGAGGTCACCGTTTCCTTTGTCCAAGCCCCAGGCAGAAAAGAAGATGTCATATGGGAGGTTACGAAAGACGAAAAAGCTAAAACTCCTAGTGCAGAAGCAGAGACCATTTCAACAGAACCGGTGTCTGTTGTTGAAAGAGAAATTACGGTAGAGGGAGAAGCACCAGAAGAATTAGCACTTGAAAAAACAGTTACTGAAGAGACGCGAGTTGAAGAAGAACAAACTGTTGCAATCGTAGTAGCTCAAAAAGAGGAACAAGTTCCGTGGGTGACAACCGAAGAAACTGACACTGGTATACCAACGGCACAAGAAGCTGGAACTTTTCCTCCAGAACAAGTTTTGATTGCTGAGAAGGAAACAACAGTTGCTTGGCAAGCACCTGAGGATTTTGAAATTGTTGTTGAAAAGCCAGAGGAAGCAGTTGAGACCACAATTGAAGTTGCGGAAACACCAACCGTTTTAGAAGCTCAAGAGTCTTCAGCTGTTGTGTCTACAGAAATGGAGCTGAAGGAACCAAAAGATATAGTCACTGCCATATTTGATGTTGAAGAGGCGCCAGAATCAGTCGTCACCACTGAGCGGGAGGTCCACCCAAAGAAAAGAATGTCAATTGCTGCTACAGAGGTGGAAGTTTCAGAAGCGCCAAAAACAACCATTACTGCAGAGGCACCAGAACAAACGACTGAAATTGTTACAAGAAAAAGAACCAGAGCATTGTTTACGACAGATGTTGAAATAGAAGAAGACCACGAAGAAATCGAAACCACAGTCACTGAAGAGCTTGCACTGAAACCAGATTCTGTTAAAGCTGAGACAACAGAAGTTGAAGCTGAAGAGGCACCTGGTCCACTTGATGTAGTAGAAATCAAAGAAAGAAAACCTATAGTTACTACAGAACTAGAAGCACCTGTTACCATCAAACCCGAAATACCTTGGCAGGCATCTGAAGACTTTGAATTTGTAATTGAAAAGTTTGAAGTCTCTGAGGAAAAACTCACAGAAGAAGCAGAAATACAAGAGGTTCCTAAAACAAAGCCTGATACGAAAGAGGGTGTCCAGATTGCTAGGGTACCTAAGGCTAAAATTGCAACAAAGCTTGAAGAAGAAGAAGAAGATCTTGAACAAGAAGAGGTTGAGGTAACTGTCACAAAAGAGGTTGAAGAAGGACTAAAGCTAAACCCGAGGAAGCTGAAATAGTTGTTATACCAAAGAAAACTCGGAAAGATAGTTAAAGAAGAGATAAGTGTAGTAGAACAAATACCAGAAGAAGCTGCAAAAGAGGAAATTGTTCTGAAGAAAGCACCTAGTGAGATCGACACTGCAGAGCTTAAAGTCACAATGGCGCCATCTGAAGCTGCTGAAGTTGAAGTTGAGACTAAAGAGATACCTGAGGAAACAGTTGAAGTATCATTAAAATCAAGAGATATTCCAAAAGAAGTTATAACTGCAGAGCTTGAGATGAAAGAAAAAGAAATCCCTGAAGCTAAAGAAGTTGCTGTCACTAAACCAATTATCCCATGGCAAGCTCCTGAAGACTTTGAATTTGTGATTGAGAAGATAAAACCTGAGGAGGTTACTGTTGAAGACAAAGAAAGAGAAGTGATCACTCCAGAAGAAAAAGAACCCACCAAGGGAGAAGCAGTGGAAGAAATTGAAGTTACTAAACCAAGGAAACCTATAACCACAACGGAAGTTGAACTTGAAGATGCTCCCAAACCAGATAAACGAGAAGTAGAAATAACGAAGGTACCTAAAGAGGTTACCTCTGAAGAAATAGAGATGAAGAAAGAATCTGAAAGGGAAAGAGTTGAAGTTGAGAAAAAGAAGGCCTTGGAGGATGAAATAACAACTAAGGTTAAAATAATGGAAGAGACACAGGTAGATGCTGAGGAAGTAAAAGAGAAAACAAAGATTGCTAAAACGGCAGAGGTGACATTGGAAGAAGTTCCTGAAGTTACTGCTGAGCTTAAAGCTAAACCCAAGAAAGTTCTTCCATTCTGGGAAGCACCAGAAGAGTTTGAATTTGTTGTTGAGAAGTTGGAAGCTCCAGAAGTATGCACTACTACAGAGGCCGAAATCTCCGAGGCAGATGTTGCTGCAACTACTAAAGTTGAGGTCAAGAAAGCGCCCAAGGAAGAGGAGGTTGCCGAGATCCCTGTTGAGGCCAAACCCAAACTTATCACGAAGGAAGAGACTATTATGCAAGAAAAGCTTGTTCCACAAGGTATTGAATATATTTATCCCGGTGCATGGGGCCCCCAATGCATGGATCCTTGGCTTTTGTTAATAGATGGCGATATTTGGAGTGTGTTTTATTATATGGTGTGATCCCAAGTTTGGATTGTTAGAGTTGATACGATGATGGATAGGGTTATGGTTACAGTTTGAGTTCAAGTAGGTGGCACACACAAAATTTGTTAATTGCTTACTAGTTCGAATCTTTTATGGGGAAGTTCTTGACTTTATAGTGTTATTGAAATTTGTAGCTACCTTTTGAAATTATACTTATTATTGTTGGTTCCAGTTTCCTCTTCCAGAATACTGAATGCTGTGATCCTATACCCATCACCCATAGGTTCTACATAACCAAAGGTCCCACTCAAGCTTTGGTACTACATAATAATTTTTTTTTGTATCAAATAAAGTAGATCTCACTCCAGATGATGAGTCCTACAAACTGCTTCAAACTAGATTGCAAATTCATAGAATATATTAGCATTGTGTACCCAAACTATAGTGGAAGTGGAGATGAGGTAAAGTATTATTTTAACAGCTGTATTGGGGTATGATCATTTATATATTTGGCTGAAATATGATTTGAAGATGTCATAGACAATGGCACTCCTTCAAATCCTCGCCAAAGTTCATTTGTTTGAAATAGTTATATCAATTGTAATACTATGTACCACAAAGAAATTTTAAAGCTGAATGTTTAAACAAAATGTTTTAAAAGCTTTTGTTTTTGATAACCAAAAGTTTACAAGTATTGTGCATTTGAAACATTTACACTTCACCAATGGCACTGTTGGTTGGTATTTTATGGTATGGTAATTGAGTCACAATAGAATTTTGATTTACTGCTGCTAAGAAACCAGAAGCTGTATTTTGAGGTCGCACCTGAATGCACCACTCACCATACACCCTCTGTGTGTTGTGGGTTCTCGCACACCCTGCAGTAAGTAAAGCAATTCCTTGGCACTTTGAACACGGTAAGGAACAGGCCCGTACGCGGGGGTGCGGGGCCCAATTCCACAAAAGGGGCAAAAGGTCCACTTTTTGAAGATTTTGTTGATAAAAAGGTCAAAAATTTAGAGAAATATTGACAAAAAAGTTCACTTTTTGGCGGTGAAATGTTTAAAAAGTAAAAAAGGACCATTTTAGGGGTTAGGTCCACTTTTACCAGAAAAGGTCCACTTTTTCGGAAAAAAGGTCCACTTCCCGCATACCCGCAGTCCTGCGTACGGCCCTGGTAAGGAACAATTTCAAAACATGAATATTAATCAATAAGTGATAAATAGCTGTTGATCCGTATTGTCTTGCAAACAATATCCAGAAAATGGTTCAGCTGGTGGTATTTACCAGTTGACCAGTTGTGTTTTGAAATCATTCCTAAACAGCAAAGGTAAGAAATGATGCACGAAATCAATAAAATCCTCTGAAGTACTCACACCTTCTTGTGCATGCTTTCATCACCACGGCACCTGTTTGCACTCATTGGCATGCCGGTATGAACTGAAATTGACCTTTAAGAATCATGTTATGTCATCAGAAGCAGAAAAAGCAGTTACAGTCGAAGCAGTGGCCAAACCAGAAAAGAAAGAGGTTCCTGAAAAGAAAGTTGAAGAAAAGAAGCTGGAACCACTGAAACCTGAAGGTATTACATGATATGATCAGAATTGGCACAATGTAACATTCTGTTCCCCCTCTATTTTTCACCTCACAAATTTTACATGTCATGACCACACTTCAACAATGAAATGACACATGCACCCAATGCACTTTAAACTTCAGATACTGCTAGTATGAGAGCTTCAGTGCATCACAATGATATGATAAACATGATCACAAATTGTTTGTAAACTTGTCATTATAACAATTTGTCAAGTGAGTGCAAGAAGGTCATAAGAGCAATAGCTGCCATGATACATCTATGTGCTGCCATGTATTAGGATGACCTTTAATTTATATTTCTTTGAGTCAGTGGCTCTTAAAGTGGTTCTTCAGCTGACTGTATCACCTGAAGAACCATTTCAAGAGCCAACTGACCAAAGACTTGATATAGTAGTATGTTTGATGGGAATTTCTAACAAATGGCAGCTATTGCATTTATGAGCTTGCACTCACATGGAAAATTAGCCCTTACTGCACCAAAGTGGCATGTATGCTACTTAGCTGTTAAATATCTGCCTTCCTTTGTGGGCTGCAATCGGACATATTAGGGGTTCCATTTTATTCAGAGTTGGAATTTCATTCAACCTATTGCTACTGTATACCATTGCACTGAGACTGAAATGCATTTTCACACTTACAATTTAAATATCCTCATTCATAATGTCTGCTGAATTTTGCATCACTGATTGGCGGCCATCTTGGATGGACACAGTAAATGTTTTAAGAAAATGAACATTTGAACCACTAGCAGTAAGCATTATCACCAAGTTCACATACACTCCTTCATTTCAAAGTGATTGTTTCTGCAATTACTAGTATTGTATCTTTTAAGCACAATTGCTGTCTCGCAAAAGCACTTCGGTCCATAACTCTTTTATGATACAGTAGGTCCAGGTCTACTTCCCAATCCCAAAAGGCACACCTTCCTGGGCAGCAGCACACCTCTTTGCAAGCCCACTATTCCTGGAAGTCAAATCACTGCAGCACCAATGGAAGCACTTTTGCAGTAGCTTGACAATTTTAAACCAAGAACTATATCTTTCAAGACGTATTTTACCACTTTTTGCATAGCAGAGGAGGTAGATCTAAAAGAAAAACATGCGGATGTCGAAGCAGTATTTAAACCAAGACAAATTGGACAGATGAGTGTAGATACTACAAGAAAGATGTACCCAATCGGTGCTACAAGACAGGAGAAAGGTTTTTATCAGACGTATATGTTGCAGAAGAAGAGGAGACCATGGTGAAGGATAGCTATGAAACTACATATGTTATCTGAAGAAGGAAGATGTGGAGGCTGACATGACAGTTCCTGAAAGACGCAAAGTCCAAAGGCCCACCCTTATTGGTAGGACGTGGAAGAGCAGGCACAGAAGAAACAACAGACATTCAAGAAATTGTTCCCTTCAGAAAGCTTTTTGAACGATCAAGTCGAAAAATTGCCAACCCAGCAGGTGTATGTATTGAATCGCTAGGACAAAGGATGACGCAAAGGCTGAAGTATCGGAGAAAGCGCGTCCCAAAATTTCAAAAAAACCTGACGCTTGAAGCAGTAAACTGAATGGAAGCATTTGAATGTGCAAGCCCTTGTAAGAACTACACAGGTGAAGCCTGAGGTGGAAGACACATTTCAAGGCGTATATACCAGTGTGAAAGAACTTGAACGAAGCTGATATCCCTCTTCAGAAGTTGAATGGGACAAACAAGAAGCTGGGCCCTCTGACGCTGCGGATGGGCAACAGTCGACCACAAGAAACAAGCAGAAATGATAAAACCTCTGTGCTGACTTTGAAAAACGGGTTACAGATGCTTCTATCGCTAAACAACAAGAGGTTGAGGAAATTACTGAGATACCTGAGCAGGACAATATCGGGCTAAAAACTTTTAAAAACCAACAGGAAGTCAAGATTCCTTCAGATGAAGAAGAGAAGACTATAAAATAGGTGCGGACACTTTGATTATAGGCATTTGCTGTTATTAATACAATCATGTCAATAATCTATGGATATGAGATGTAGCTTAATATGGCTTGTTCAAATGAGTTATAGAATGTCCATTACAATGATTATAGAATGTCTATTACAATGATTATTGAATTCAATTCCTGCAATTACTGCATGAAAAACATATCTACAATAGACTATCATGTGCAATGCTTATCAAAACTTTTTGTTTCCAGTGTATGCATAAGATTTTTTGAATGATATACATAATAAAATAATAAGACATGGAAACCATAAATACTTGAAGTTCTACCGCAGCTTATTTTCGGTTAAATAGTCAGGGTAAGTGTTAGCCCCCCAATAAAATTATTTAGATCACAATTGTATCAGAATCAAAACTTGGTTTTCAAATCTTTTATGTGAGCATTTATATCTTTAAATGGTGTCTATAAAACTGTTTTTAACATTCTCACATACATTTGAACTAGATTGTAATTGGATAGGATTTATGTTTAGCCTTAGTTTAGTCTGTTTTCAACAGTAGTTAATACAAAGCCGTCATCAACAGTAACTGTTATGAAAATTGCAGAAAAATGTAAAAGCTGAATTGGATATCATGCACTTTGGTATTCAAACTGAAGAAGAAATATATACTATACCCGAGATGTTGAAGTATTAAACAAATACTAGAATATGTGCTTCTTTTCTCACATCCTGTAAAATTCAAAGCATGAATCTTGTCGGGAATGACCTCGCAAGGCATTAGGAATTACACCGTAACATTCAAGTAAATAATTGCTAAAAGGCTAGTTCTTATCCCAAAGTTTAAAGCTCAGTTTGAAAGAAGGCAATCAGTGACCACCTTTGTGCTAGGTTGTATGTTCTTAAATTGTCATGTAAAGTGCAAGAATGTTGTGAGTGCAATAGCTGACCCTTTGTCGAAATTCCAATCACCTATACTATTATATCCAAATTTTTTGGTCAGGGCTCTTAAAATGGTTCTTGCTGGTGAAAACCAGTGCATGAAGAACCATTCAAGAGGCCACTGACTCAAGGAAAGATAAAATTGAGTCTAATTCATTATTGTATTCATGTGATGAAATGCCCTTTCTCTAATAATAGATAATGCAACAG
This sequence comes from Ophioderma brevispina, assembly GCA_023653785.1. NCBI lineage: Eukaryota > Metazoa > Echinodermata > Ophiuroidea > Amphilepidida > Ophiodermatidae > Ophioderma > Ophioderma brevispina. The sequence goes on along the minus strand of JAMKCH010078878.1, from coordinate 109,478 downwards.
CGAGAAGGTTCGTACAAACTTGGCACTATTCCATTCATCAAACAAAATGGTTGAGTATACCTTATCTTTGACTAATTTAAGGATTGTAAATAACATTGGAAAAAAAAATATAGTTCCTTTCAGTTGATGCAATCTTCACAAAGATGCTCGACAACATCACTGTACAAAGGAACCAGAGATGGGGACCTTGAAGACGAGTCAGCAAAGCGAGCTGCGGAGGTTGGAAGGGTACTACAGAGAGCCACCCCCATACCGAGACAGCGACAAACACAAGATTAAGAAAGAAGGCCGTAGGAGGTCTTTACTGGACTGGTATTAGAACAGACTGATGACATTGGAAACAGTTACAAGTGTTTGCTGCCAAAAGACCAACAAAGGAAAACTCACTCTCATAGGTATGTATGTAAAGATTGCCAAAAATTAATGCAGCAGTCTAAAATACCCCCATAAGTTACAAAAACATTGGTATATGCCTGAAAACATAAAATGACATGATATCAATAGTCAAAAAAAAATCAATTTGCAGAAGGATCTTTTCCTTATCATTTGAGGCAAGCCTGACATCACAAAATTTTAAATATACAAGTGGAAAGATTACTCCTATTAATTTCCCAGATAACAATATGCGTGGCCCCAACTTTTGGGACTATGTTGGGGCAACGTCAACATAAGACGTTGAACTGATGTAAAAATGTCACCAGCCCAACGTTGGCAGAACATCAATTTTTGATGTCGGTGCAACAGTGGGCCAACATCATGGAGCCATGAATACAACGTCTATATTTGACGTTTGATTGGCCACCTCAAGTGGACATTGTTCCAAAGTTAAATAATGGTGGACCAACATCCTGGATTGCACAACTTGGTTGGCCCAACGTTGGACTATGTTGGGTCAACTTCAACATAAGACGTTGGAACTGATTGTAAAAATGTTCCACCAGCCCAAGTTGGCAGAAAATCTCATTTTGATGTCGGGGCAACAGTGGGCCAACATATGGCGCCCATGTGGAATAACAAGTTATATTTGACGTGAGCCAACCTCACTGTGACATGTTCCAACGTTTTAAATTAATGGTGGGACACATCCTGGATAGGCATTAAATATTGGTGGGCCCAACTGCCCAATGTATTACTTCATGCTGGCACAACGTTGGCAGGCGGTCATCAGGCCCAACGTCATTGTATCTGGTAACCCAACATTGGCTAGCTACTTTTTTAACATTATTTTGTACCAATATAATTGAGCTGTTGAATGGAAAAAAAAAAGTCCCTATGGTGTTACACATTTTAATACACCAGTATAGTTTTATCTTATGGTTTAGGTACAGTTATTAGTACGACAGTGAAATTCAACAAAAACCTTGTGCAAGAATTAAGATGCTATTGACCTTAGTTGCAATCACTATATCATAGGATTTGTGTGTTTTTATAAAATCACATCAAATATACTTCATGTGTTGAAAAAATGTAAAGGAATCGGCTGAAAAATAATGCATAGATATGGTGGGGTTGTATGCACACCCCTTTTGCTCCATTCCTAGGGGAATTACACACCATTACACTTGCGTTGTGAGAATGTATAATATCATGATGCCTTTGTCAATATAAACTATAATATTGACATTTCTTGATATTTCAACATACGGCTTAGTCAATTAATCTATTTATACGAATGTGTCCAGTTATTCTGACAAATCCAAACAGCCATCACCTGTAAGAGCCAAGAAGACAAAAAGATCTTCCCATTGTTTTAAGATTGCAAGAAGAGCTTAGACCCTTATTGGCATTATATCAATACCTTAATTACAGTAGTAGTGTTGAAAAGCCTTTTTTCATTTACACATCAGGAGTAATTAGGTGAGATTTTGTGTGATCATTTTAAATGCCCTTTTGAGATCAATAGGAATCATGGCCTATTCCTAAATGAAAAAAAAAAAAAAAAAAAAAAATCAATAACACAAGATAACAAGGGTTATCATTACTTTCATAGTCCATAATGCTATACTCCGTATATCGCACATTAACAATATCTTAACTGTTAAATCCCACTTGGAATGTGCTAGGCGTCGGCACGACTTTTATTGAGGGGGCTGTACTAAAGATGTGCGAACTATGAGAGCGAAGCGAGCGGAGCGACTATCGGGTGGGTCCAGGGGCCCGCCTTAGGGCCCCTGGTGGGGTCGAGGGGCAACGGCCGGCGGGGGTCCAGGGGGGCAAGCCCCCGGAATCTCCTGAGGTTTTAGGGTTTTAAGACCTGAAAACGCCTTAACTTGCGTACTTCTTCCGACACTTCTCTCTCTCTCTCAGGCCATACAGAGCTGCATGGCATCGCATTAACCCTTACAGATTGGTGTACGAGTGCGAACCGTGAAACGAGTCGCTCCTGCTTTTCTCCTTTTTCTTTCTTTCTCCTCTTTTCCTCTTCCTTGTTTTCTTCTTCTTCTTTTCTCCTTCCTCTTTGTTCCTCTTTTTCTTTCTCCCTTCCTCTTTCTTCCTTCCTCTTTTTCTTGAGAACTTTGAGGGGGCTTTAGCCCCCAAAGCCCCCCCCCCCCCACTTTTTCTTTTTTTTAATTGTTGATTTAAATAATTTTTGTCATATCTGGCTTATTTTTTCAGTCCATTTCTTCATTTTATTCAACACTTGGAGTGTATTAGATTTGCTTTATTAAAACACACACGCTATGATTCCGTGATTTTATCAAGGTCAAGATCACTGCAATCATTGCACAATTTTTTTTTTGATTCACGTAGTATAGTGCCAGAAAGTCAACTTACCTTGGACCGAGAATCGACCAGGGACTTTGTAATTAGAAGTCGAATAGTACCATTGAGGCCGGTCTGCAATTGAGCTACATCACTGCTTGATAACAAGGGCAAAATATAATATATCATTGTAAAAAATGTTCAACAGGTTTAACACAATAAGTAAAAGACTAAAGACTCAAAATAGCGACCTACATCTCAGAGCTGCACAGCATTGTGAAAAAAACTGGAAAAGCTCAGGGAATCCCTGTATTGTGGTGAAAACAAAGTGTACAAAATACAAACAAAATGATCACTGCAAAGGCATGTTTTATTTTATAGCACAATGTGGTTGGGTCTGGGAAGTCGAGCTCTATTTTTGCTAAAAGCCCAGATTTCCGTTTCGGCTATACTAATTTCCTTTATTAATTAGGCCTAATAGTAATTGCTAATTATCGAGTCGATGGGCTAACCTTGCCCCCGACGTTGGTCAGCCGACATAAACACTATTCCCCCCCACCATTTTCCCGACTTCGCCCCGATGTTGGCTTACCGACCATAAAATGACCATTCACTTCACCATTTTCCAAAATGGACCAACGTTGTTTAAACTGATTATATCTTTCTATTATTTGTATAACACTGTAACATTTTTGATGTTTTATTTTGCATTTTTCATTTTGCAGAAATCGTTCAAATTGTGGATGGTCCCAATGACCTCAACCCATTGAGGAACAGCAGGGCCTTTACGGTGAGCTAAGCCGAGAAGCAAGAACTTCAAGTCAAAATGGTTTAGGGCAACCAAGCAGCTTACACTCTGCAAAGAGTACAAGATTGCAATCATATGGAACACTTGCTGTTCTCAGGTAATGTTTTCCTGTTTGGGTTTTTTGTCCGGCCATAGTTTCTGTAATAATAATTTTTCTTTGCATTAAAATGGAGAATAGGAGCGTGGTGATTAAACCACGCATAAAAGACTCCATTTCTAAAACGTCAGACCGCATTGTTGCTAATTGATAACTCTAGACTGGGCGTAGCCTAAAAGGAAATGAAGTTCAGAGGGAAATTGAAAAAGTCTAAGTGTCTACACAGCTTAACAGAGTCTAGAAAATCTGCAGAAAAACTGAACCGCGCAAATGGTACCAACAGATTAAGTCAATGATTAATTCAAACACTTCTGAGACTTAGCATGCCTCCCTGGGTTGACCAAATCTAATCACAAAGACATGGCTAATGCTATCAATTCCAAATGTGTGGGTGTAACCTCTCATTATCAATCCCCTTATATTGCTCAACGTCCTGCTTACTTACCTGCTCACAGAGCAGCCCTACGTTGTATTCCTTGAGGAAGTGTACGATGAGCTAGGAAGTAAGCTCTCTAAGTTTGTGGACCTGATGGTTATTCAACCTAAAATAATTAAGAGTTTGCTTATGAGTTAGCGGCCCTTTAACTGATGTGCTTAATTGCTCATTCGAAGAGGGTATGTGCCTCACCAATTGGAAGTATGCCATTTGTCGGTTTCATTCCAAAAGCAAACTTCCTCTTGAATTGATAGCTCAAGACGCCTTAGCACGGAATGATATCTTTGCTTAAAAATTGTGAAGGTTTCCATAGCTCTTAAATGGGTTGTGCAAGATATTCAAAACAACATTGATATCAACAATTGGTAACATGCAGGGTTGTACTGTATTACCGTGACAACTTTCTTTTCCATAAAACGTTCTGTCTACCAATCCTTATCTAGTCAACTTAATGCACTATCTTTATTTGGTTCTGATCAGAGACATAACGGCGTGGAACGGTAGTCCTCACGGACTTTTCCAAGGCCTTCGATCTTGTTCAATTCACAATATGCCATTGAATAAGAGATTGCCTTGGGTGTCCGGGGGGCTATTGTTCCATGGATATGTAGTTTTCTCCATAATCGTCGCCAATGTGTTAGATACAATCAAACTTGGTCTGACCGCTTTCCTCAAAGCCGCTGTTCCTCAAGGTACGAAATTAGGCCCTATTACTTTCCAGGTTGTCATCAATGATTGCTTGCCAGTACTTGCAATACATCTTAGGGAAATTACGTTGACGATCTTACGGTTTGTGAAATAGTCATGCAACAAACGAGGAAAGTAAATTACAGTCTGATCTTGATGACTTCCTGGAATGGTCTGAGGCCAACCATCTCCAAACTAATCCCACCAAATGTCAAGCAATCCAAGTAGCTTCATGGAAATCCACCAACCCAGCCTGACCCTTGAAAATTGCGGGAATCATTTCTTTGGCATTTTGTTTGCCATCAGTAAAGTTCTGGGGGTTAGGTTACAAGAAAATCTAAAAGGGGAACTCAATATGTACAATATGTGCAAGAATGCAAACACGCGTTGTTCATTGCTCGTACTCTTCAAACGTTTTTGCGGTTTCAATACATCTGAGGCTTCTTATTGTGTATTGTGGTTATGTTAGACCAACTGGAATATGTCGATGTCATCTGGCATTCCTCACTTACTATCAAACAATCTCATACATTGGAGAAATTCAGAAAACTTTAAAATAATTCTTGGTAGTCAATATGTATCCATTTGAATGAGCACTTGATATTGTAACCGGGATCTCGTTTACTCGGAGGGAGGCGCACTTCCTTGCAGGGTTTTTGCCCGTTCTCTTCCTCAATATGAGCGTTTCAGGGACTGCTTCATACACAGTAGAGTGGAGATCCTGGCAGGACAATGCGCAATAGCAACCCAATCTCCCCATTACGTGCTCGCCAACTGACGATGTGCTAAGAGCCCCATCCAACTACATCAATTTGTTAATTCCTCATAATTCTGGGGTTTGGCTGCCTTTTCTTTTCTACATTCATTGCCATGGTGCTGTTCCCCAAACTGCTCTACTTATATGGTATATGATTAGGTTCTAATATATCAGCCATATTTATTAATGTTACTTCTGTGCTTTATCTGTGTTGTATAACGCAATTAGGCTTTTCGAGCCGCGGAGGTTATGCTAATAAATGCTCATTGCGCATGCTCACCTAGTCCTGGATGAACTTGGGGTGCAGTCAGGGTGCAGGGGGCCTCCAATAAGTAAAATAGGCGGATTTTGTATAACTGTTTTGTAAACTTTGGGGTGTTCATGCACCCCGTCTGGGTATGCTGGTGTTATGCTGGTGTTATGCTGGTGTTATGCTGGTGTTATGCTGGTGTTATGCTGGTGTTATGCTGGTGTTATGCTGGTGATATAGAAAGACTCGGTCAAGCTAAAATGTTTTATTTTGTATTAACTCTCTACTACAAGGCTACTACAGCTACTACGTCTGGTTTTAGACGCAGGCCTGAACCAGAGTTATGTTTAGGGGAGGGACAATTTTTTTTAAAAAGGGGACTTTTGCCCAAAATTGCAAAGGGTTTTTGAAGAATTTTGGCAAAAGTGGACTTTAATCGAAATTTTCACCTTTACTTGGCCAAAAAAAAAATTGGCTCACTCCACTCACAAAAATCTGTTTTTTGCCTTTTTAAACTCTTTTTCACAGATTTAGGAGCTTTTTGGAATTCAGAGGGCATCTGCCCCTCTGCCTCTCCTCTTTTACAGCCTGATTAAAAGGCAAATGCTACCAGTGGTATTTCTGCCATGCCACTTTTATTGTACATTATAAATATGTTTAGTAACATATTCATCACATTACACATAGAATGAATATGTCAGAAATATAAAAACGTTTAAATTTTTTGAAAATATCATACAAATTTATAAGCAGTATGCGTATAGCGACAGCTAGCTCCACTAAACTATGATTCCTTTGATTTTGGCTCTAATCAGGTCGACAACAACACTGGATGATGAACCCGAATACCCATTGAGATTGAGGGTCGGCGCAGAACAGCTAAGCTGAAAGTCACCCCTAAATCCAAGTTGATAGCACCATTCTTTGTTGAGAACAAAGAAACTTGATGTCAGTGAAGGTAAGCTGGCCTATTTAGGGAAAAGATAAAGTGTGAGTTAAAACCTATAAACTTTTAAAAATGTAGTATGTAGGTGCCCTAATGGACAATAAGATATTTTGATATTGTATTGTTCAGAATAGCTCTCTGCTTCTTTTGATCCCATTTTTACGGATATGTTGATACAAACTGCCCATTAATGGCAATTCTAAAAATGGCATCCTGGCGGTCTGTTCCCGAAACTCTAGTCGTAAATCTGGTGTATAATATGTCATGCCTGAGGTGGATCAATTGGTCCAAAGCACTTTGTAATCAATATGAAAGGTTGTTGTGTCAATGACATAGCATGATTAGTTTACACATAGGGTTACGCACAAATTTTGGGAACGGGCCCTGGTGAGTATGATGAAACTTATTTAAAACACATTCAAAAATCTAAATGCCAAATGATATTAGTCAAGATCTCAGATTGTGGTCTTGAATTTATATATCTTCATGAAATTTAATTGCAAATTTCATTCAACATCAGGTGAAAAGGCCATCTTCCGCTACAAGATGGGTGTTATAATCCTCCAAAAATTAAAAAAAAAACAAAACCAATGGTTCAAAGGCATCAACCCACTTGAAGAAACAGAGTATATCTTCAAACATGATGAGAAAAAGGAGGAGTACAAGTTCCTCATCCATAGTGTTCCCTCACGATGAGGGCAATATCATGTGTTCTTACTAATGAAGTAGGTACAGAGAAGAAGCAAACAGTTATCCCTGATGTACAGGCGAAAGAAAAGTTGGAAGTGTACCAGCTGCAGCATAAAATTCAGAAGGTATGTACCGGATGTTTATATGTAGCCAAAGTGCAACAGAAGCCAACAGCTTCCACATCAATTGATGCTACTCATGGAAGAACACTCAAACATTATGAATATATATTTCTCTTTTAATCAGAATGCCTTGTTGATAATTTAGGAAGATGAGCCACTCCATATCTTGTATTTTGACAATTCTGATTTTTCAGTAAGTTTTGAAGTAGATTATTTTTTTATGCGTAACATTACAAGGTCTTTAAGAATAATATCAAAGAAAAAAATTTCAAATCAAGTCAACACATTCCCACAAATCCAGCTTAATATAGGAAATTTGTTTTTTAAAGATTGTATTTATTTGCCTTCAAACAGCCTGAGCGAACATGGACACGCCGTTGGACTGTGTAGGTTCAGTATGCTCTATAGATGGGGTCTTAATATATACTACAAGAATGGGTCACTATTTAGCAATGGATCCATACTAGGTCCTTATCTAATGAGTGTCTATTAAATTTGAACAATTATTACTGTAGATATGATTCATCCATACTAAACAAGCGGCTAGGGGCTGACTTAGTCCTGATGATCATACTAGATAGTCTTAACTTTTTCATGGCTGATGTTATCATAGACTATCTAGTCAAGATGAGTTGTGTGTAGTGAAAGGTGCCATTTTAAGCCAAGATAACAGACAGATTCTGCTCAACTTTACAGCTGCAAATGTGGCTTCTTAAATATTAATTATTGCAATAACGGTATATTATAGGCATTCTTGAGAGTTTATGCATCACGTGTCTACGATAAACCCTTTGTTTCCAGATTCAAAACTTCACATGAAATTCAGGTGCAACTTACCCTGTTGGTCTACATTGGGCTTGCCAAATTTGGCAGCTGTGTACATGTTGCATGAACTTTGTGGGAACAACTTGTAAAGACATCGGTTACAATTGGTAAGGACAATTATTGTACAGACTCTAGAGATGATATGTATGTCAAAAGCCAAAAGTATTCTTTCTTTTTATTTAGGAAATAGACATCTTCAAAACATCTCAAACCTGAAATGGCATTGGAACTCCACAGAACAGTTTAGATTATGTCCAAATTTTAAAAGATGATGCCTAAGTTACATGAGTGGAACTAGGGGCTGATCAGGTAACCTTATCAATCAACTAATACTCTGGTGTTAAACCATGACAAATAGGTTCAGGACCATTTATATTCTCTGATTCATTTGCACTCTAATATTTTCATTGTAATTCTAACTCTTAAAATTCAGTAATTTAAAAAATTTGTTTGGGGGGGGGGCCCCTTTTGAAGAGGGAATTGAACCTACATGACCATTAGATTACAAAATGAGAGCCTATAGATGCACACCACGCAATCACACGTCAGCAGAGGGTCATTTTTTGGGTAATACTTAAATACAATACATTAACATTTTTGAAAAAGCACCAGATAATGATTGACACGCTACTGGTCTCTGCCCTATGAAAGGTGCTGTATACCACAGCCCATTAAAAGCCAAGTAGACACACCCGATTGCCAGTCATATTAATTAACATTCTGTATCTAGTTAATTGATTAATTATTTTAATTGCTGATGCTAAATTTACATCATTCTTCAGGGACCTTCATCTCAAGACACATCCGCCTCAACCAAATCAGAAGAGGAGCTCACTCTGGAAGACATTGTGAAGATCCTTGAAGATGTAGAACCCAAAGATTATGAGTCTAGCTTAGGGAAGCAGCATCTTTGAATCCGTGTCATCTGAAGACTCAAACATGATGAAGAAAAGGAAAGAAGAATGGATGCAGCGGTATGTCAATGTAGTTTTTAAGACAGATAATCTATTCCACATTAATTCCGTATACGCACCCAGGAAAACACACTAGAAACTGAGTACATAAATACATATGGGGTTTGATTAATTGGAATATGCCTTTTCAGTTCATAATTAATGATGGTTACCATGTTATAAAAACACATTTTTTTCAAAAGTTGTGATAGATAAAACAAAAGATTCAATTTCAACTGCCAAATTAATGTCTCCGGTAGGGATAATGGGGATTCAAAAATTTTAGGTATAAAAATGGGTATCAAGTCTATTAACTTGTGCTATTATTTTGGGGTATGAGAACATTATGTGACCGACCAATAACAAACTCTAAACCCATTAATGATCATGTAAAATATGAGAAAGTGTCGTTTATTTCTCATATTTCAGCAACGCAAGAAGGCAGAAGTGGTTGAAGAAGCGCCGATAATCAGAGAAAAGGCACCAACTGAAGAAGAAGGTTACTGTGTCATAGCAGGTCAAGGTCAAATGTCATGCTCAGAACTAGGACTGTTATTTTAGTGATCATAATAAAGATGTAATTGTCATGTAGTGTATGTTTCTGTTAGAAGCAATCACTTTTATCATTTGGCTTTAGAAACATCCCATCTTTAGCGTAGGTATTACATTTACCATCAACCAGATACTCACTAATAATTCATAGTGAAGGGATTGTAACAATTTGGATGGAAAGTTTAATAAGTCATCTTGCAGTCTTGCAGCAAAATTGTGTCCTGAATGAAAAACAAAGTAAAAACTTCACTCTTCAGGGGCGGGAAGCCAAAGAAATCCTAATTTTAGATGTCACCATTGGTTCAACACATAAAAGCAAAATCTGGATGAAAAATTTTGAATTTTTTATATGTTGTCAAGGAATATTGTCTTATCCAAAAATGAATAAAGAACAAGGCGAGGTCGTTGTGGGTCATCGGAAGACCACATGACCAACCCCCATCAAAACACCCAAATGTTGTGGTTTGTACTCCCTATTGCTGTAATTTCTTTTGATATTTTGGGTGGTTGCAATATTGAATGATGGCTTGGCCGCCATCGTCTGCTCTTGTCCAGTATGAACTTGACGTATGCGTACCTACTAGAATTTCAACAGAGGAGGTCTAAGGTGGGCAGTTCCTTCAATGACAAAGAATTAAAAGCCGGTTCTTTATGATGAGGAATGGTTAAATTGGGGTCTTAAAATAATTTCCCTCCAAATCAGGGTTGCAGTGCTCCAATTGTCATCAAAGTGCCCCTTTTACAAACAAATTGCCCAAATTTGGTTAATCAGGGTTTCCGTGCAAACTGTCATCAAAATGCCCCATTTTAAAATGCAAATTTGGTTAATCAGGGTTTCAGTGCAAACGTCACAAAAATTGCAACTGACCATGTTTTAACTTTTTTTCTAGAAGATACAACTAAGTTGATAATCCCTTTGCTTTAGATTCTATGATTTGCATATAGAATTAAGTGTCATATAGTATAAATAGTTATTAGCTTTGGTCTAGAAATGTTCTAATTTTTTCAACTCCATTTACTAATGTTTATTATAATGTCTACAAATAGTACCATTGTTATAAACCTTTGATAATTGGCATAGCCATGTCAAGAAGTTATAATGTTTTTCTATCATTTCAATGTCTTATGTTGTACTATCACGTTTGCTGTTTCTCTTGATATTGTTTGTGAAGTATTTGTGCATGTAGCACCTTGTATGTTTCAAGCTTATTACGTAAGAGAACACAGTTTTAATAATTTTCAATTTCTTGTTCAATTTAGAGCAAAAGTGTGTTTTGCACAGGTTTTGTGTCGTCTGCCTGCAGGTTGACACTTAAGTAATATTTTGGCAGAAGGCCTATGTAGTGTTTGTGTGTCTGTGTGTTGTAAAAATGTTATACCTGCACTTACTGAACTCATACTCTTGAACACATTGACTGACTATAACTTCATACTTGGTACAATGATAGAACATGTTAAACTCTACTGTTTGAATTCATTTGCATATTCATCAATATGATAATGAGTTATTTTGCATATTTTGGCAAATATTTAAAAATCAAAATGAGGTCATATGGGCCAAAGGTCAGTCAGAGGTCAAATGTCTTTTGACCCTTGTCAATGCCTCTGGGCTGTTCCCAGCTATTTATTTTGGCATGAACACATTTTTGCTAGTTACCAATAATAAAAATTAGCGAATTGACAGATGCTGTTTCATGCCTACCCAGATCAAAGTTCCATAGTATAAAAAAATATTAGAAATGTGCATTATTGCTTTGTTAAAAAAGTCACACCTGTCATAGCTAGCAGCTGTGAACATACCCGAACCCACAGCATATTGAAAATGTGTAAAATACATTGTGGCTGACCTTTTTGATGGTAAACTTTCTGAACAAACCACACACTTGAAGATGTCCTTGGATGTCTAAGTCTAAGGATCATTTTATATCTGAGAGTTGCCAAGCGAAATCAACGATAAAGTGCCTTTTACATGCTGAAAGGTTTACTTAGTAATGGGTTGGGCAGTAAGATTTACCCATCCGCCAGGGATCTTCTAGAATCAAGATATGTCTGTTTGTAGGCCCTACTCTAGCAATGCCAGATGACATATGCATTCCAGGGAATGCTGTATTTCCATTATGAATGACTGACAATACTCATCCACAAAATCTTTGTTGTATGCACAGTAGTATTTTAATCAAAGGTCAACATTTACACAACTCTAATGACACTTCATTCAAATTGAAATGCACCAGCTTGGAGTTTACCTATCTGATGAAGACATTTTGTTACAAATATTTACCTGGCAACTTGGTTCTCTTTGTGCACTGTTAATTAGGCAAGTTGTTCCCTTTTTCCATGCAGCTTCCTGTCACATTCTCCAGCATTTGTCTTGAGACCAAGAAACAAATGATTTGTTGCCCACGAAAGTCTACTTTTACCAGACTACTTGATTTATATCTATATGAATTGGAATCTTTTCCAAATTGTATTCTTCAAATCATTAAGGGCATACAAATCATGTTTCTTTGCCTAAATGATCTAATATTTGCTCCTTATCTTCCTCACTGTAATGTATTACCATAATACCTTGAATGGCACTTTCATGCAAATAAGAGTTAAGCCTTGTTCTGGTATGCTTGTTATACCATGGTTACAAGCACTTTGCACCAATGGTAAGTATCCTGCATGGCACCCAACTGGCACCCAGTTCACATTCTGTTGGTACCCAGTTTACACTATGTTGGTACCCAATGGCACTCAAATGACACCCAAATGGCACCCAATGGCACCCAATATCTTACATGTACTCACACGGATGGCCCCGTCTTGCATCCAGCAGTACCCGAGTTCACCATTGTTGAGGAGCTTAAGCCTATAACTACAGTACCTTCAAGAACAGTAGAATTCATCTGTGAAGTGTCAGATGTACAAGCTGATGTAAAATGGTTCAAATCAGGTGTGGAGATTACCAAAGCAGATGTCAAGAAGTTTGAGATTGTCTCAAAAGGAAGAAGAAGATCCCTCACAATACATGACGTGACCTTTGAAGAAGCTGATGAATATTCTTGTGAACTGGGTGTCCATCGTACTGCAGCCTTGCTTGATGTACACGAAGCCCCCAAAATTGAAGGTATATTATTATCTGGTCTGGGGCTCAAATCCCATCAGAAATATATTGATAACCATTTTCAATTGATGTCCTTCATTGTGTACTGGATTTTAGATACAGTCAGCTTGATATTAATTATTTGCTTATCATGATATTTGTAAATCATCCAGCAATCACTTTAGATAACCACCTTTTTAATATCACCTGTGATTGGACCATTACATAGTGTAACATGATATAACCTGCTGAGTAACCAATAGAAATAGACCCTCTAAAGCTGAGTGAACCTCCAAGTTTTCTTACCATGTCTCTGATTGGCTAATTCCATGATATACTGTAAAAGTGGAAATTTTCGCGCTACATTAATTTTCGCGCTTTACGCGCGCTTCTGAGCTAGCACGAAATTAAAAACCCGCGAAAATGTTTATTTGTGTGTAGGTCTATGTAGGATAGCTGAAAAGAGCGAATTTAAAAACAAGCAAAAATGTTAAAAACGCTGAAACGCGAAAAATTACACACGCGAAAATTATCACTTTTACAGTAACCCTATGAATAACCACATATTAGTGCTCAAAAGGGATTAACATAATGTTTAGTATTCTTGGTATTTTTCTATCCCCATAGTTGCCAGTGCTCAAAAATTTTAAATAAAAACACTTGCACTTGGTTCAATTTAAAACTGTGATTTTATTTTAAAAACACTACTCTTATGCTATCCACTAGGGATGTAGCAAACAGTGATGGAACCTAAGACTATTATAGTCCATGTCACTACCTCTGTGCAATGATGTCAGCACAAGATTTACGCCCCGCGTCAAAAATGCTGTCTTTGTGCGCGCACATAAAATCGCCGTTGATCAAGTCAGTGCGAGCGATTTACTCGTGACCAACAAATTTTGTGCTGACGTCACTGCACAGAGGTAGCGACACAGATTATAATACAGATGTAATCTAATGCTTCATAACTTACCACCTCTTTTTTCAATGTCTGTGCCACTCTGAGCAAAGATCAAATATGTGTACATGTTTCACCTTAGTAGCCTCCCACACATGCTTTGGTAAAAGTATTGGAACTCTGGTGTTCCAATTAATTTTTCACCATGATGGTGATCACTGATTCCCTTTTCATCATATCATACCATTATACTTCTCATAAATTTAAATTTGTTTTTGTTCTTTTCAAAGGATTATGGAATTGGCCAGTATTTTGCATACAATATATTGGATGTCTTCCATACCCTTGAGTTAAGGGTCTATCCTTTCAAAGGAGTATTTTCAGGACCCACCACATTTATCCAAAATGGAGTGAAACTATGTCAATTTCTGTTTCACAAAAAAAAGAATATTGTCAGTATTTTAATTTTAATGACAGAGGAAAAGTCTATTTTCTTGTTTTGAATTGTATGCGTATTTGGATTAATAATTCCTCTGGGGAACACTGTTGACAGCCAGAGGTCATTAGGTTTATCAAACCTCTTTTTTTCTCTAAGATTCTTAAAAAGATCCCAATCAAGTGAGTAAGCACCACATGCCTCAGGCAGTCCTAAAAAGATCCCAAATAAGTCGTTGAGCTCCATTTTTCTCCTCAATAAGTGTTTCCCAGTGGATATTTGTCATGAATTTTGATGGACCAAAATTATATAAAGGTAATTTCCAACCCACCCACCTTTAATATTTATCAGATGAAAGTACAATGACAATCATCTTCTTCAATTTTTTGTTAGGTGGTTCATAATTAAACAAAATCCTTCTCTTGAAAAGGCTGGTTCTGAGCATTCAAAATCTTGTTTTAAACTTTACTTTGCAGATATGACTATAGAATGTCATCAAAGTGCATTGCAATTATACCTGTGTATAAATGCATCTACATCTCTTACTTAACCAAAACACTCTTTGAATTTCCTCAGCTCCTAAACCCATCTCCTTCTTGAAACATCTTGAGAGCAAAAAGGTGCCAGAGAAAGAGACTGTTTCATTCCAGTGTGAGCTCCAGGAGGAGCCTGATGAGTCAGTGGAGATTACATGGCTAAAGGCAGGACAGGTTCTCCCTCAGACTGAGAAGGTAAAGAACTTGAGTGACATTATCAAACCCATATGGGTCTATTTAACAAAGATTGTTATCCATCATATTCTTAAGTAACGAAGAAGGTGGTTTAAATTTGTACTCACCTAGAAAGGTTTTTGCTGCCAGGGGAGAAACTGGGGTAAATTACATTTCTGAAAGAGAAAGTCATGAAATTTCCAAATTGGGCATGCAATTTTTAGGTTTTTTTGGTTGCAAGGGGGTAAGTGGGTGGCTCAAGTCTTGTCCCTGTACCCACCTTTGCACCATTACTGCTTGACCAGTAGGTCTATCTTCAGCAGATGGCAATGCTATATTTGTACTCCTGTAAATTTGGAATTTTCCAACCTATATGACAGAAGTTTGGTAGCAGCAGTTGGTTCTAAATAGGATCAAGCCCAGGCCTATATCCATTCAGTTCAGGCTATGTATGACCTTTAAAACCATAACATGAGAAAAGTCTTAATGTTCCTGCTCAAGTACTTTGACATTGTCCCATTCGAACTGATGTCTGTTGTATGTTCCTGCATTTTTTAATTGGAAGTAGCTTTGCTTTTATGTTCAGAAACCCCTTTTCAAGCTGTCTGGGTGCTTATCTAGTGTTGTAACTCTAACAAAAATTAATAAAACCATGGTATGGTAAGATAGCTCTATGAACAAAGTAAGCTAAGTTGTTGGATCTGAGTTTAGGTCTGGCACCCAAACGCCACAGTTCAAAGTCATGTTTTGAACTTACCCTTCCCCACCCCATTATCTTAATGCCAGGATGTGTGATATGACATGACTCTGGACAACATTGTCCTCAGCCAAAATGTCCGAAATGTTCTAACTTTCTTTTTTTTTTTCATTTGATACTGTAGCATGCTACGTAACATTATTATAATAGTCTGAAAAGTGCTCAACTCAGTTATGTCCATGTAATTCTTGATTCCAAAGGTTGAAATCAAGCGAGAAGGTCGCACGCTGATGCTGGTGGTACATGATGTAGTCAAGGCAGACCAGGCAGCATATACAGTGGTTGTAGGAGACAAGAGGTCCTCTGCCACTCTGTCAGTAGAACGTAAGCACTTTAGCAAAATCACCTCCGGTAAACTATTGGCAGAAATTTCTTTAAAAATATAGGGATAACAATTTAGGCCTTGTCAGAATAGGGCATTACAAGTAACCCGAATAATGTAACTTAATATGACAGCATTGACTGCAGTGGCGTAGGCAGCCTTCTGGTTCTGGGGTGGGCAAAAGCCCGCTCATGGAATGTCGTCCCACTCGGAGGGTAACTAGGCTCCAAAAACGTCTGATTTTGCATGATTTTTCACCAAAATTTCCAATTTTATCTCAATTTGTTTTTAAGGGGTGGCACCTTGCCCCTATTGGCTATGCCATTGGTTGACTGCATGTGATTGTATAATTACACATTACTCTTAACATCATCATCAGGGCCGTACGCAGGATTTATTTGGGGGGTGCGGGACTTCGAAAAAGTGGACCTAACCCCCCTAAAAACATCCTCTTTGGGAGTTTTTGAACATTTAATCACCAAAAAGTGGACTTTCTTGTCAAAATTTCTCTAAATTTTGGACCTTTTTATCAAAAAATTAAGCAAAAAGTGGGCTCCCTCCCCCCCTGCGTACGGGCCTGATCATCATAAATTGCAGATTTTGGCTCTATAAGATGTTTTTAACTTTTAGCATATTCACTGCCATGTTTAAGGATGGATGCTTGTTTGAAAATTCCAAGCCTGATTTTGGTGTCGTCTGGCAATGGCCATTGATCCACATAATTTCACATATTAGGCTTCCCAGTACCCAATGATGCCACTTTCAAACAAAATTTGGTTACTATTAAAGGTGCAACGAGAGATTTTGAGGGACCCAAATATTTTGTCATAATAGCAATTTCATATAGATTAGACATTCAATAGATTTCTTACCTTGTATTTGGCTTCAGAAATGTCTTAAAAGAGAGAAAAAAGGGTGATTTTGATTTGCTTATATTTTAATATAAAACATTGGTTGTCAGGTCAGGTTTTCTTTGAGACCTGCTACTGGTATCCTGGTAACCAGTACTACCTGTCCCAGGGCCGAGTCGTCGGCGGCTAAACCGACTCCCCAATCGGATTTGTAAGGAATCTGATGAGGAGGGTAGCTGGTTACCCTGGTAGAATGAAAAAGAAGATCTACCTACAAGGGCGTCAGCTCTGGAGAGCTAATGGCTGCCATCCAGCACATGCTGCCTTGCATGTTGGGCAAAGTTGCCCAAAGGCTAGGCCCACCGCCGATAACTGTGGATTGACGTCAGGAAGGGCATCCGGTCAATTATCTTTTGCTCCAATAAATCCTCATACTGCAGTATTGCTGAGTGTGAGGTGAATCCGGCCACCCTCGTTTACGGGGACAAAACCGGATTTAAAACTTTGGTCTAACACTAACATAGGCTGAATTTTGTATTTGCTCCTATACGAAATTAGAAATTTCAAAATTTTTGTACCAAAGAAACATTTCTAAGCTTAATCCTTTCAGATGGGGATATTTCTGATCGAAAGCTTTGCATCAGGGCAAAAATCAGTACTTTTGAATATTTTAGGGAAACCTGATATGTGAAATCTCTCGTTGCACCTTTAATTAGTGAAACCCCCTTTTTTATACTTCACTCCTCTACTGATAGACCCTAAGTCCCCCCCCCCCGGGTGAGACATCAAGTGGAGGCAAAAAATGTGATGTTCCATTTGAAACTCACACTACCCCTGTGCAAATTTTCAGCTCTCTAAAACTTCCAAAGATGGCCATTTGCATTTAGTAGACATGAATATTAAATGGCCACTTCAGTGATTTGCTAAACAGAAAATGACAAAATCATACAAATCAGATTTTTGCACATCTGTAACAAGATAGCTATCTTAAACCATACCCTACAAGTACTCGAGGACTGAACGCAACCTATAAGGAAAATGGGATTATTTAGTCTTACCTCTGTATGGACACTTTGCCTAGAAAACACGTAAGTGAAGGAGATTATATCTTGGAACACTGCTGTTGTCTTCCTTTTTTGTCAAGTTTAAGTTGCATCCAATAACTCATGTGATTTTCTACAGACCTTATCCTTCAGTTTTATGACTATTCCTGCAATTGTATTAGATTTTGACTTTTTCATTAGTGAATCACTCAGTGGCTAACAGACTAAATTAAATATTCCTTATCATTTAGTAGACCTGAATACTTGAATCTCATGGTTAACAGCAAATTAATTATTTCAGTATGGTGGTAGGAATTTCTAACCAGTAAATATATTCTGATTCCGTGATGATTACACCACAGTATTAGACCCCTACTTTACATACCATTAAAATCTATTTATGTAATGATCTTGTGCCTCTGTGGAAGAAGAGACTGTTCGGCCAGCCCCTCTGAGGACAGAGGGGGTAGAACACGATATGCTCGATTTGGGGGCATTGGGGATTTGGGGGAACTGCAACTGTGTAATTTACTTATGGCAGTCTCTGTCTCAGTTTCATGACAAAATCTCCTCTTAAACCCTATACTTTGATTACCACCAAAAGGCCGGAATTATTCGGTTGTTATCGCTCTGCGAGTAAAAGTAAACCAAATTACTCGACGTTGCACAGAATCACGCGCGCCATGCATAATTATACACTCTGCGCCTCTTGCATTGCCTTGCGCCGACATTATTCGATATCAGCTCGCACTGTTATGAGGCCCGCCTATTTGGTGGTAATCAAAATATCGTTCATAATTTTAGTAATATAATGATAATTAAGGAATAAATATTGACTTCCAAATCCGGTGGGGTTAGTGGATTAACCCACTGCAAAATAGTGTATGTAAGTCAATATTAACGGTCATAGATTTAACTATTCGTGACCAGGGCTAGACTGTAGTCAGTCTGAGTGTAACGTCCGATACGCGTACTAGCGCACTCTTACCGTAAGTCTTTGAAAGGACTAGCATAGAGTCGCCGGATGTGATGCCGATTTGAATAAGCGAAATCGGCATTACAGATTAGTGTGCATTGTGGGAAGGCTTTGCCACTTTTTAGGACTCATGACCTGTGACAAAATCAAGATTGATTATGGTTTCAATAATTATGTTTTTATAAAACTATTCCAGCAATTTATCGCCAATAAAAAATCAATGCCGGAAATTATTTGGATAGAGTAAAACATATTTTCTATTTTTCAATATCAAATAATATCTTAGTCTATTTTTCGACATTACTGGTGAAAAGACAATTGTCCTGAAATATTGACGACGTCAAAGGTCAGGAAAGGAGTCCTAAAAATATTACCGGAAGTTACAATGCCGATTTGGCTATATTCAGTCCAGGGGGGGAGGTTCGGATTTTTTTGGCAGTCATACTCGGAAATTTGCAATCTATATAAATTGCCCAGTAAACATGAATATAGATTTATGGTGTTAAAGGCTGTTGATACGTCGGTCATTTTTCTGTCAACAGGTGCGAAATGGTTTACTGCAAAGGCCACACCCATAAAACGATCTATACGTTAAACTTCACGAAAAAATGCGATCAACTATGACAAAATCGGGCTTGGAAAGGAAATTTGAGCAAAATATGGGCGATATGAGCCAGATCCTGTCAATACGTTTTTTTTTTTCGGGGGTATAGGTGGTTGTTGCCATGAGCGCCTGTGGTTTTGTACACGTTTGTACTCGGACCTTGTGGAGTCAATAGGCGTGTAGGACACAATTTAACATGAGAATGAGACTAAATTTGGAATAAATAACTTTATCAGCAGTTAGGGATTTTTGGAATTTGACGCGGAAAAAATTGAATTTAAAATGCATTTTTCCAAATTTCTTATACGAACTAAAGTTTGCAGAACAAAAATTGCTTGTAAAGCAATATAGCAATTTTTTTTTTTTTTTAATGTTTTTCAAAATTTGCTATTTTTGCACAGTTACGTTGGTAATTTGGGTGTAGGAAAACTCTAACTGGGGAACGGGAATGATAAAACAAATGCGTATTTATCACAAAATAAGTGATTTTGTAATTGAATTTGGCTCCCAGTTTGGACTTAACGTCAGAGATGGAAATGCTACATTATGTCCGTCCTGAGAACTGTGGCCACCTCGAGAAAAATAAACTCTAACTTGATTTGCCGGAACCAATAAACAAATAAGGGATGAGCGTAGACCGTATACATGGTTGAGATTACCCGGCTATTTCACTATTGGGAAGACCGTCCAGCAGCCGTTGAATATTATGCGGGGTGCCCCGATAATAAGTATTCTAGTACAAAAATTCCTTGTTTGTGAATATAGAACATTTTCGAGCTTAAACCATTCACAGGTACAGATTACTAGCCAGTTACCAATGCAAACCGTGTAAAAATCTCCAAATTTTTAAAAAATTGGGGCGCTCTTCAAAAAATTTGCTAATATTGCATTTAAAGTGATGTCTTCGTTGCCGTATGGTAAAACTTGAATGAATTCATCACGCGGTTTTGGAGGAATATCATAGGCATATTAACGGTTTGACACGGAGAGTTCAAATAACAGATGTCCGCCAAATATTAAAAAACTCTTGATTTTGGCACTGTTTGTAAAGGCTTTATATAAAAAAATCCCCATCTGGAGGATTAAGCGAAAAACTGTTTCTTTGGTACAAACATTGTGAAATTCTAATTTGTATAGAGCAAATACGAAATTAGCCTATGTTTTCTATTGAAATATAAGTATATATAAAATCACCTTTTTTGTTCATTTTAGTTATTTCTGTAATCAAATAATAGGTGGGGAATCTATTAAGCGTCTAATCTAATTAAATCACAACATATCACAGAAAATAGGATGACTGCAATCTCTCGTTGCACCTTTAATGGACGTGTAGGATTTTTTCCATAGAGGCTCATGAGCCTCGCACCTTAAAATCCTCAACTCCACAGGGTGGCCGTTATTTCCCGCCTGGGAAAATACCGGGGCGGTAGAATACTCGGTATTTACGGTAAAATAACCACCAGGCAATTTTGGACCAAAACGGGAAATACTGGGATAAATACCGGAAATAATCAAAAAGTTGACCATTTCAAAAATTAATTTTATTTAAAATATCATGAAAATCAACTAACAAACACAGATAAGCACTCATGACAATAAATGACCCAGGGAGGGGGTTGATGGCATTGCATTTCTCACTAACTTGGCTATTGGACTCGAGTCTTGTGATCTGTAGATTCTTGCACATTTCAATAATCCCTCATTCCTCTCAACAATTCTTAATAAATCAAAATGACTATCCATTCAGTGGCAAATAGCACATAGGATAATACTCACTAAAATGGCACAGGTAAAGAAATGAACTTTGTCAGCAGACCAGAGTGTTGTGTACATGTATGCTCATCCACCAATTACGTGTTAGATGCACAGTAAGAATTGGCTGGAATGCAGAACCCTTAACTGCATGGCAGCTTTTTAATTCTAAATTTAGTTATTCATTTCTTAATTTTATCATATTGTGCTTGCTTCTTTTTCATAAACACCAAACCCTATAGTGTGCACACCCTTCATTTCTAAATTTAGAGCTCGTTAATACTCGCCTGATTTCATTTAACATGTAGGGCACAACAAGGGGTTCCATAATACTTGCATGTCATAACAAAACTGCCTTCAAGTAATACGGAGCTCAATTTAATTGAGCTCCTGAAAGTCTATTGAGGAAAACTGTAAGGAGCTCTGGACAAATTGAGCTCAGTAATGAAGGTCTGATTGTCACACCCAGGGTAGCCTTCTCTGATTATTGCTAATTAAGCTATAACTTTTGATGGTTATTATAAAAAGATTAATTCAGTAGCTTCCACAATGCATTGCTTCCAATGGAGGTTTTTTGTACAGTACTGATGTGAATCGTTAAGTGATGAAACATGGCTAAATTGACACTACTTATCACACACTTGCATTTAAAGAAGTGGTTTTCAAACATCTCCCTAACGATTCCCATGACAACTCTGTACAAAACCTTCCAATTAAGCAATGCATTGGGGAAGCTACTGATATCTTTCTTTTTATTATAATCATTATGTAGTTGAATTTGAATTTGAATTTAAAAAAAAAATCTGTGGTGTTAAAGAGTCTTGCCAATTGCCAATTATATAACGTAAATATTTATTTGAGGTTAACCCCCATGAAGTCTTCAAATTTACTTTCATCCCATAGTAATTTTCCGGGTATCGATCAGGTATTTCCCAGTATTTCCCGGTATTTCCCGGTATTTCCAGTATTTCCCGGTATTGCCCACTATTTACCGCCCTAGGTGGGAAATACTAGTATGTCCCGGAAATTGCCAACCCTCCCAACTCAAGTAACGAACATCCGGGCGTCCTTCCCCCTATTCTTTCTGTTGCTGTTGGATGGCATGTCCTAACCCCCCCCCGGTTCTGTAAGCCCAATCCAATATGGCCCTTTTTGCAACATGGCTGTTGTGATACTACAATGCAAACACATTGATAGAGTAATTTATTTCTATGTTTCTTCATGTTAATTAATTTTGAAATTCCCATGTGTATGGTGACTACTGCCAGAGGTGTTTCAAAAAGGTGAGTTAAATGTTTCCCCAGTCTACTGTGCAGTGGCCATGGCCCATGCATACTCTGCAGAATTCGTGAAAAGTGTATTTAGGACCCTAACCCTATAGTAGGGATGAAATCTTTCTAATCCATCATTCTACAGCAACCAGACAAGTAAGATATAGCTCCCGTGAACACTTTCAAACAAGGTAATTTTTTTTGGGAAGAGGGCGGGCTTGAAAAATGAGGGTAAATTATGGGGTAAAACAGAAAAGGTTAAACAACAACTTTTGAAATCGTCCCGAGAATCGGCAACATTTCTGCCCTGAAAAGACAACCAAAAATTAAACAAAATCAATAAAACTTACTACATCGATAAAATTAATATTCCGTGTCCTAGAAAACAGGGTTAATACTCAAAAGAAGTGGATTTGGTAGAAAAGGATAGAATATTCCGAGTAACACTGCACTCGTTCTAAAGTGAAGACGCCATTCTAAAATGGCCGAACTACTTCTGGTAACATCACTGATTGGTCCAAAAGTTAGATGTATAACCAGGGGCCATCCGATTGGGTAACGCGTGTTTTGGTCATAGAATCGCTACACGCAAGACTGACGCGGTGTCCAGCCTCACCGTGACGTGTTTAATCGTCTTATCGTTAACCTCGAAATTGATTTTTTTTGACAATTTTCCTTCAATTAAGGACTATTTTAACACAAATGGTAGTTTTAATAAACAGCCATTGGGATCGAAGAGGGTTTTCCTGAAGTGATTGATCTAGTTTTGTGGTTTTTTTTTTGGTTTAAGTAGATTTACCCGTAACCATGTAGGTCCTACTACACTTTTGCCCAGAATTCAACTACTGTGCAATGCCTCTTTTGTAGACTTTGAACTTGCAGCCTGTCAGGCTGCCTTGGTTTGGCATTTTGGGGAAAGCTGGTCGACCCATGACGTAGTTTAGTTGTTGTTGATTGTACTATTGTAAGGCCACCTAATAGATCCTAGAGACGGGCCTAGACTAGTAGGTACCCGAGTAGTTAGGCCAGGGGCCTGATGTGGTCTAGTCCCTAAAGTCTATGGCAGGCCTACTGAAGTTGTGGTTAAAGAGACATGAGGAGATTTCCAGAAAAAGCAACCCCCCCAATTTTTTTCGAGCCCGGGGTTTTTCATATTTGGAATGCTTACCAATGTATTAGATCACACCTGAAGTGAATAAGCTGTGAATACACCGTCTTTATTGTAATATAAATGCTGATTAAGTAGTTTCTGTCATGCACTACCACATGACTCCACGACGCCATGAGACCATGACAGAAAGTCAAAGCATGGTTTTCTATTGGAACTATTACGATAGCAGGCAATTCCAAACAAGGTTTTGCGGTTTTCTTGGGTGCACCTGTTGGTCCAATCAACGCTTTAAACGTTCTCGTTAGGTGTCTACGACCGATCTAGTGAAATTTGGAGAGAAATTCATATCCGAAAAATCTCCTGTCACTGTAAAGACAACTATCAGTGATTCACCCCAAAGCAAATAGCCAAAACATTATAATTGATTTGCAGGAATTGCCTTAAAGTGAAGAATAAATTTGTAGAATTCTATAATTTATTTTTTTTCCAAGCGAAATATTTGATAGAAAAGGAAGAAAACAGGCATTGTCCAAATTATGAATCTCCATTGGCATTGTGCATTGAATTTAAACGTTTTGTAGAGTATCCATACGGACTAATGACCAAAATATCCGTTTTGTCCTATTACTATTAGCTCCTTTTGTCCTATTACTTGTCCGGGCTAGAATTTCGCGCGAATCCAAGAATAGATTCTCGTAAAGATTCTCGTACTTTGATTTGGGGGAATCATGTGGATTCTCGTAAACTTTTAACATGTAATTCACACCGAGTATGAATTAGAATGATTCCCTCAAAATTCATTTTTGAGATCAAGCCGATTCTCGCACTCTGCTACGAAATTATACCCCTGCTTGGGCATGTGGGGTAAAGCTAGAATCTTAAATTTGGTCAAACAGCAGAAATCTGATTTTGATTATTTGTTTTTTTTTTTTTATTTTCTGGTTGAGCAATCCTGATAGTGCTTTAATTTTTTCAAAAGCTGATAGCCCTGCTTGGGCCATGTCATGATCAAATGATGCGATGTGCTATTCTAGATATCTGAATCTACTCTATGCTTGACCAACTTTCCGTATTTCCAATGTCAACTAAATGAGAAATTTGTTCTCCCCGTTTGTTTGACGCCAATACGAAAAATACCAATGGTTTTGGGTGCTGTATCCCCTCGGCCTACGGCCTAATGTGATACTGCACCCAACCATAGATATTTTTCCAGGCTGAATTTTGTAAGAAATTATAATTATATCGCACTCACTCATTCAGCCGGAAACTCCCTTTGTGTAAAAATCATACACAGCAATTCTTGCATTGCTCCACACAATAACCATTGAAAAAACTCCATAAAGTACAACTTTTGGTTAGGTTTTTCGTTAGCGTCTTTCAGAATATATCTATCTCACCCTTTTTTGAACGACATTTTTACAAGCAAGGTGTTATTTGAAAGAGCAAGACCCTGGTCATAAAATATGATATTTCGAAAACTTTCCAACTTATCTGACTTGGCAAAATACTAATTGAAAAACATGCCAAGATCCCAGGGGGTACCTGTGTATTCTCTCCAGGTAATTCACCCGCATTACACAAAAGCTGAGACCTGATAGGCCATTTTATATTCCAACTTGAAGATGACAATATTGGCGCACATTCAGATGAGGTAATCCATTGAAATACCCTGTACACTACACAAGGAGCTGACTTTTTACTCTACACAATCAGGCAGGGCGGCCAAGCCTCATTCATGTAGCAACTCACCAAAAAATGTCAAAGCAATTACAGCAAAATACCGAGTGCAAACCACAAACCAATTTGGGTGCCTTTGATGTGAGTCGGTCATGGTGTTCCCATGGTCCTTATACATACCACCTCGTCCTCGTTCGTTAGTCATACAAAACATTCACAATAACCGTCCAGGGGAGTTGATTCTTCAACTCAACGGTTTGGAATGAGAAAATATTCCTTTACAACTGCTAAACCAATGGCGACGTCTTGAAATTTGGATTTTTTGCCGCTTTCCCCTGTACCACGGAGCTGCACACTATACTCTGTTCGACTCTCAATTTGGGGGGTACGTCACTGCCGTGTGTAGTTTTGCACCCGAGAACGCACGCGGTCGACCTTGAATTGCAGCATTTTCGGCACACGAAGAAAGGCAGCGCAATCAAAACGCTAGAGCGAATGCAAGTCGCATCATGACATCACCCCCCAAACTCAGACCGAACAAAGTATAACACAGAAGGATGCGGCATACCAACCCTGTATGCTCAGCTCATTGTGATTGTGTCACTGGGTATTTCACGATGGTTACACAATGTACATGTGCATTCAAGCAGGCAGGCTATCTCAGTTGGAGTTAATGGGCTCTGTTAGGTCTCAGGTTTTGTGTAATGTGGGTGATTACCTGAGCAGAATACACCAGTTACCCCCCTGGGGCCAAGATTTTGTGCCTGTATATCAGGCAGGGTCACATAGGTCTAATCCGGGGGCAAGCTCCAGGTAAATCATGGGGGGGGGGCTATTTTTTTTACGTTTTTTATGATTTTTTAAAAACTGAATTTTATTGCAATTTATTGCTTAAAAAAAAAACACCTGATTTTCTGAATTTTGAAAGCTCCTGTGGGGGTGGGCTGGTCTAATTAAGGTTGTGGAGATTTCAAATGGAACTGTCCATTGACAGTCAGGCCAACTAAATTCCAGTTATGGAATCTCTACCATTCTCTTTCCATATATGATTTTTCACTGTATGTACAATATATACAATTTTATGTTCTTTTCACTCATAGGGCAACTCGATTTGTGATCCCTCTGCAAGACATACAAGCCACTGAGTTTGACACATTAGCCAAGCTAGACTGCACCATCTCCAATGCAAAGGCTGCCACCAGATGGTAGCAAGGATGGACAGCCACTAGTG
The DNA here is from genome assembly GCA_023653785.1 of Ophioderma brevispina. Lineage (NCBI taxonomy): Eukaryota > Metazoa > Echinodermata > Ophiuroidea > Amphilepidida > Ophiodermatidae > Ophioderma > Ophioderma brevispina. The sequence continues at coordinate 82,925 of JAMKCH010078878.1, read as the reverse complement.
ACTGGAACCAAGTTTGAGATAGTAGAAGATGGAATGCGGCTAGGTCCCTTGTTTACATGACGCTCAAACCAGAAGATGTGGGGAGTTTCAGCTGTGTAGTAGGCGACGTGGAGTCCGTAGCCCAGCTGAAAGTTGAAGGTAGGGTGAGCTTGAGAATTACACTATCATATTGGCCAACAGTTTAATTTGAAAGATATTAAGGCAAGGCACAATATGCATTGTGTATAAACAAGCACAATCACTCACACGTGTCCACAATTGCACACAGGACAAAAAGCCAGATTTATTTGGGAAGGGTGAATGAAAGAGTTAATTTTGTACCTTACCTCTTGAATTTAGTAATTAACTCATTAAGTACCCTTGGCCAGCATTAATTCAGCACCTCATCTCATTAATTTAATACATTATCTCATTACGATGTACCTTACCTCAATAATTACTGCCATGCTTTATTAATTATGACCTTGTCTCATTCATTTAGCACCATACCTCATTAATTTAGTATCTTATCTCATTTACTTCATTATTTTCTGTACCTCGTCTCAATTGGTTTTAGTACCTACATCATAGTGCCTTACCTCATTAATTCAGTACCTTACCTTATTAATCTAGTGTCTTGCTCATTACTTAGTAACTTACCTAATTAACTTAGTACCTTACATCATTTAATTTAGTACCTTATGGATCATAACTTAAAGTGCATTTCGTGATTTCAGCACCTCTTGTTTTATTCATTGATCACTAGATATCCTGAGAAAGATTCTTCCGAAAATTTGAGGCGATCCCGATCTTGCGGTTTTGTGTTAGAGCAATTGCTAGTTTCCACGGTCAAGAGGATACTGATAGCCTGTAATTTCTGTCCGTTTACGGACCAGAAAATACCAAAATTGCGATTTCTTACAGTTGTGACCGAATTGCATGTAAATTTGGGCACACGTGTATTAGTAAGGCTAACATAGATGATATAAAAATCTCAACATTTTTTAGGCAAGTCTGGGGACGGGCTGTGGATCACGAAATGCCCCTTTAATTAGTACCTTACTCTTAAATTAACTCATAACTAATTATTTAACAATGAGAAGTGTTGATTGTTTTTAATCATTATAATTGGTGAATTCTTTGTTTCCCTTTCCAGTCCACCAATTTACAAACCCTTGAAAATGTAGAAACAACTGAATTTGAAGAAGCTGTCGCCTTTGAATGCGAGTCTCCTGCCTAAAGCCAAAGTCCTGGCTTAAAGATGGCATGCCACTTGAAGAAGGACCAGTACACTATCGTGGAGGAAGGTCCTGTAAGGAAACTTATCGTCAAAGATGGTTGCTAAAGAAGACAGGCTTGATTACACTGTGTTGTATGAGAACTAATACCACAACTGGTCTATTCATAGAACGTGAGTATAATGTTTTGATTTTTTTAACAGGATCTTAATTAAGGTGCACAAAATGTTTAAAGGATGATCTTCTCTATTCAATCATGCATCGGAAATACTTTTACCCAAATAGCACAGTTCACACTGTAAAGTGCCAGGAGGAGATTTTGAGGATACTATTTTCCTCTCAAATTGCACTGATCATTCTAGACCGCTACCGAGAATTTTCAAATGTTTATCGGAACAAACAAGTACAATGAAAACCGAAAAACCTTATTTTGAACTTGCCTATCATAATCGTCCCTATGAAAAACATGCTTTGACTTTCTCTTGTGCAACGACGAAAATAATAAATTGGTTACTTGTTCCTTAAAGACGGTGTATTCGCTTTATTTACTTCGGTGGGATCTAATATAAAAAACTGCGTTAAAAACAATTGGGGGGCACTTCTTTTTGAAATGTCCTATGTCTCTTTAAGTTGAATCTAATTTGACACATCTGATCCACTCAGGCCACAGTGCAGCAACGATCAGTACAGGTGTCATATTTTTGCCCACTGTTAAATTGTTCAGATCTTACGATGGTGTGACTATTTTAGACACCCTGTAATTTATAGGCAGATGTAGACCTATTTTTACCCAAAATAAGGTTTTGGGTTAATATTCTGATTTTCCTTCCTGCATGGGTTTATTTCTATAGAACTTATTATTGTTGGGGCGCTGAATTACTCTGGAAAGTCAAGTCTTTGGAATAAAAAACTTTAAAACAGTGTTAATACCTCCCTTTCCCCATCATATCAGGGTAGTCACAATTTGCGCACCCACTGCAGTCTGCACCCAGTTGAATTCAGCAGCCTTGACGGAATAAAGTACAGTATCACATGCACTTTATTCCGTCAAGGCTGCTAAATTCAACTGGGTGCAGGCTGCAGTGGGTGCGCAAATTGTGGCTACCCTCATATTCAGGATACCATAATACCAGGGGAGTTTCCGTAACCTGACCCATCTGACACTTTTTTCCGACACACTTTTTCAGAAACCCTTAATGGAATAAGGTTTGCGAATTCATAAGTGTGTCAGAAAAAAGTGTGTCAAATGGGCCAGGTTACAGAGACTCCTTAATACAAAGATGTGGAGCAATTAAATTAAACAAAACATTTTCCTTATGCTTGTGCAGATACATACACACCCCCTGGATAAGCCTTGTATTTTATCTGTGAATATTTGAAGAGAAACAAAATTCTTGATTATTTGCAGCTACCAAATTCAACAAACCTTTACAAAATGTCGAAACCACTGAATTCGATGAAGCTGTTACCTTTGAATGCGAGGTCACAGTACCTAAAGCGAAGGTAACATGGCTGAGAGATGGAATGCCTATTGAGGAAGGACCTAAATACACAGTGGTACAAGAAGGTCCGGTACATAAACTTGTCATCAAGGATGTTTCCAGTGATGATGAAGCAGACTACTCCTGTGTTGTTGGAGAAGAGAAGACACAAGCTGGGCTCTTTGTGGAAGGTAAGGGTGTGGTCTTTTGAAGAGCTCATTTTTAAAAGGGCCTAAATCCACTTTTGGACAAAATTTCGTTATTAGCATAATAAGATAAGGAGGTAAAAACACCATTTTGACACTCGATTTCATTGTTCAATATTACTCCGTTTCCAAGTCATGGGCTTAGCATTTCTGAATATTCGGGAAAAGCTTGAAGTTTTTGTTTAAAATTTTTCTTTTTTTAAAAAATTCTTAAGTTTTGGACCCTAAGTTCCACAAAAATTGTTGTTAGCAGTGGCGCGTAAATTCTTTTTGACATTGGGGGGATGGAGGTGATGAAAAAATTTATGAATGAAAGGGGGGGGGGTTTGCGAAAAAGGGTCCATTACTAGCACTGTGCGCACAAAGCGCCGATCAAAAAATGACATTTAGGAGCTGAAATCGTTAAATTTAATTGTAATTAGAACAAAATGAGCGAGAAACAATCAGAAGCGCGCTGTAAATTTAGCCTTTTGAAGTTATACGGTAAAATATGAGGTGTTTTTGCGTCAAAAAAACACATGAACGGGCATCAACATTGGGGGGGGAATGATCGTATTGACCATCCCCCTCATCAAAATATTGGGGGGGATATATCCCCCCATCCCCCCGGGATTACGCCTATGGTTGTTAGCATCATACCTAACAAAATACCCCCAAAAGGAAATTTTGAAAGTGATACAGTGTTGAAAATACTTAAAAGAAACTCAGTGTTTTTTTTTTTTTTAAATCGGCGGCCATCTTGAAAAACAAGTAAGTGTCATAACTCGAAGAGTTTATAAGCAACTTTGATGCAGGTTTTTGATTTTCATCTCCACCTGAGATTCTCTTTACAGCAGGGCTGTGATTTCCCCGGATTTTTTATCATTTTTAATTTTTCCTGGATTTTCGGCTTATTATATTCGATGAAACGAAACGAAACAGGCCCAGTACACCCACTGGATTACATGCTTTATTCAGTCATAGTATAAATTGTATGATAACGGAATAAAGCGTGTAATCCAATGGGTGCACTGAGCCTGTTTCCTTTTGTTTCGTTGAATATCATAAGTTGGATTTTCTGAGTCGGAGCTGTCAAAAAAAATGAAAAAAAAAATTCATGTTGTCACTAAATGACTGGAAATTGAGATTACCGAGAGTATCATTTTCAGCCCTGTTTCGAAGTGCAAAATTTGTACTATTCAATGACTATCGTGGGTGCTACTGTACCATTGGTCGGCCACCATTTTAAATGTTTTGTAGCAACATGAATATTGCACCAGGGTATTTTCCGGCTGTCATACACGGATTATAAAGATTTCTTGGTAAAATCTTTGGCAATGTTTTTTTACAATGGCTTATCAAGTACTTGACCAGGATGGGGTAAAATATTTTGCTCATTTTTACATCTCAAAAATATTTTAGACCCATTTTTCGAAAGTACAAAAAGGCAATTTCCCTGAAATATTGATGTCAAAGGGCAGGAGGCCTGCAAATTTATCAGAAGTCATAATGCCAATTTGGTGTATTCTAGCATGACACTGTACTGTGAATCCAAAGATGTCCTAAAAAGAAAACAAATATTAGCAATTGAATAAGTGCATTCGCATGTAAGTAATTTAATTGAAAATATATGTTTGTCAGATCCAAAAAGTATTCACATTTCTTGAACTTCCATCATTATTAACGATGGATTCATCACAAGTGCATCAATCCACTGTATTTTTTTTGGGGGGGGGAAAGTTGGTGAAGGTACATGAGTAAATTGTATGTGGATCCTTTTTGTTATCTTCTAATTTCCACTAGCTAGAAACATTTGTATGTTTTACATTTTTGACCGAACAGTTACAAAATTCAGCAAACCTTTGCAAAAGGTGGAAACCATTGAATTTGAAGAAGCAGCTACCTTGGAATGTGAAGTGTCTCTGCCACAAGCCAAAGTCACTTGGCTCAAGGATGGCTTGCCAATCAAGGAAGGAAAGAAGTATCAGTTTGTTGAAGAGGGCCCAGTGCGTAAACTCATTGTCAAGACCCTACAGGGATCAGACCAGGCAGACTATGCTTGTGTTACAGGACAAGAGAAAACTCAAGCTGGTCTATTTGTAGAAGGTTAGTTCTGAATCATTCTTCTTCTTTTGGTTTGTTCCCATTGTTTCTATGGCAACAAAGACAATGTAGTCATGTCCTTTCTAAAATGTCAATTTTTCATGGCCATCATTGTCTGCTGACATTGACCCTGTACTAGCAAAATCTCTTAATTCGACTAAGCGTTAACGAAGATTAAAAATCTGACAAGTATAGTGTGTGTGCTCTTCCCTTATTCAACGAAGATTAAATTTGCTTAATTCAACGAAGCAGATCAGCTTCTTTCAATTAAGGGAATGGTTATTTCGATTAAGAGAATGACTAGTGTGTATGCACACTTCATTGAATTAAGAGGTGATGTGTGTTGGTTTACATACCAAGGCCATATTTCCAGTAGGCACACTTCTTTCAATCTTCGTTAGTTTTTGCTAGTGTGTACACAATTGTATCTTAATTAAGTGTAGTGTATACACATGCTTTATTAACTAATCAAGATTAATTAATCTTCGTTGAAATAAGCAATTTTGCAGTGTGTACGGGGTCGATTTTGTTGGATGCAGCAACATTTTGGTGAAATGATAAAAAAGAAATGAGTTATATGTCATTCATACACTCTGCGTATTTATGTATATACAGCAGCAAATCAGTGAAGTCGTTAACAAAATATGCGAATGTGGCACGACTGGATTGAAAATGTCCAGTTGCACTCTGTGAACTGCGTAAGGTGCTTTCGAATGGGTGTGCATAGTGCAGGACTAATAGTACTTTTTGTTTTTAATTTTCCATGGTAAATTATATTTTTTCAAAACTATGTTTATCACTAATTAAGGCAAAGTTCTTATGGTTTTCTGTCGTGGATAAGACTGGACATTTACTTTTGACTAAAAAACAAATAGGCAAAATCAATGGATTGCGCTGAATTTTATTCCTTGTCCAATGTACTTGCTCCTGCAGAGCTCATGCATTAGACACATTAAAATCTCAGCACGCTGGCATTATTGTCCATTTCTCTCGCAAGAAGTAAAAGTGAGCAGTATGAAACCTAACATTTTGGCTTTATATTAACACCAGTAATTTTGTTATTTAACCTACAACCACAAGGTTTCCTGGTCCCACTGAAAAAGACGCGTCTCTGTAGAAACACCATCGGCTGTATTGGAATGTGAAATATCAAATGATGAAGGCAGAAGTGAACTGGTTCAAGGATGGCAAGGAATTAAGGGACAGGAAACGAGTCACGCTATCACTGACGGGAAGAAGCGAAGACTGGAACTTCTTGATGTGAGGCCCGATGATGAAGGGGAATACAAATGTGTGTTGGTGACGTGATGTCTGCGGCTGGACTCTTTGTCGAGAGTTAAGTTAATTTATCAGTTTTATTGAACTATCGGCTTCACACTAGGACCAAGCTAGAGTGACGTTGTTATGCAAATGGATTAGTTTTCATGGAAAAATCTTATACAAGGAGTGCCTCAAAAAAAATTCTAGACATGGGCAGAATGTAATTGATTTTCTAGCAAAATCAGCCATTAGTTGAGACATTAGTGATGAGCCATACAAATGGCTAAGGTCAAATATAAATCAAGTGGAGGATATGTGGTTTTTCAGCAACTTCCATGATAATCTATGACTAGAAAATGTGACAGAACATAATAATCCTTTAAAAATAATGTGATGTTTGGTACTCTCAAATTAGAGGTTCAATGCCAAATAGTTTTGTAGAAGAATACAAAAAAATAATGGAATGTGCTTTTTTTCACAGCACCGCCAGTTGAGTTCCAACAGAAACTGAACCCAATCACAGTTGAAGGAAGATAAGCGGGCATCTTCTGGATAAAAGATCCGATGAAACTGCCGAGGTCACATGGCTGAAAGACGGCCCAAACCCATCAAACCAGGAGGACCGTACAAGAGTACGCCTCGGTAAAGAGCACCGTCTTGTTATCAAGGAAGCCGTGCTTCCTGATCAAGCAAACTTTCAGTGTGAAGTGAGGGACAAGGAAGGCTACTGACGAATGCTGTATGAACGGAAGTATTCAAGGAAGAGTTCACAGCAGATAATGAAATGGGGGTACAGCATTATGGGGGACTTTAAAATCTTACCAAGCATTATACAAACAAATTTCAAAGTTGCTGTAATAGTCTCATCATTAGGATGCATTTTGTTTGGGGGAAAAAAATTAATACAATCCAGAGATGGTAAAACAGGCGGCTGAACCTCACCATCGGGTTTAAAAATGAATTCAATGCGGAGGGTAGATGGTTAAAAATTGGTAGAATAGAACTAAAAAATAAAGACCTACCTACAGGCGTCGGCTCTGGAGAAGCTAATGCGGCCATCCAGCATATTACATCAGGAAGGGCATCCGAGCAATTATCTTTTGCTCATTCGATTAGACTAACTGTTGTGACACAACACACACACTGTTGTTGCTCTCCCAATTATGCATCTTTTTGACTGTTTCCAGATTGATTACGCCTGAAAATATATCTCTTGTAGCTGTTTACACCAGATCATAATGATGTAGTGGTTTTCTTCAATATTCTGAATTTTGCTTCGCAATTGGTTTATCTATAGAATCTTATTATTTTGGGGCATGCTGAATTAACTCCCTGGACAAGCAAGTCTTTGGGAATAACACCCTTTAAAAACAGTGATTAAAAGACCCAATTTCCCCATCATATTCAGGGTAGCCCCAATTTGCGCACCCACTGCAGCCTGCACCCAGCTTGAATTGAGCAGCCTTGACGGAATAACGTACAGTATCACTGCACTTTATTCCAGTCAAGGCTGCTCAATTCAACTGGGTGCAGCTGCAGTGGGTGCGCAAACACATTGTGGCTACCATAATTATTCAGGATACCATAATACAGGGGAGTTCGGAACCTGACCCATCTGACACTTTTTTCCGACACACTTTTTCCGCAACACTTAATGAATAGGTTGCGAATTCATAAGTGTGTCAGAAAAAAGGTGTGTCAAATGGGCCAGGTTTACAGAGACTCCTTAATACAAAGATGTGGAGCAAATAAATTAAAACAAAAACATTGTCCCTTAGCTTGTGCAGATACATACACACCCCCTGGATAAGCCTTGTCTTTTATTGTGAATATTTGAAGAGGAACAAAAATCTGATATTTGCAGCTACCAAATTCAACCAAACTTTTACAAAATGTCGAAAACATGAATTCGATGAAGCTGTTACCTTTGAATGCGAGGTCACAGTACCTAAAGCGAAAGGTGGGGGTAACATGGCTGAGAGATGGAAGGCCTATTGAGGAAGGACCTGAAAACACAGTGGTACAAGAAGGTCCGGTACATAAACTTGTCATCAAGGATTTCAGTGATGATGAAGCAGACTACTCCTGTGTTGTTGGAGAAGAGAAGACCACAAGCGGGGTCTTTGTGGAAGTAAGGGGTGTGTGGTCTTTGAAAGAGATCATTTTTTTAAAAGGGCCTAAATCCACTTTTGGACAAAATTTCGTTATTAGCATAATAAGATAAGGAGGTAAAAACACCATTTTGACACTCGATTTCATTGTTCAATATTACTCCGTTTCCAAGTCATGGGCTTAGCATTTCTGAATATTCGGGAAAAGCTTGAAGTTTTTGTTTAAAATTTTTCTTTTTTTAAAAAATTCTTAAGTTTTGGACCCTAAGTTCCACAAAATTGTTGTTAGCAGTGGCGCGTAAATTCTTTTTGACATTGGGGGGATGGAGGTGATGAAAAAATTTATGAATGAAAGGGGGGGGGGTTTGCGAAAAAGGGTCCATTACTAGCACTGTGCGCACAAAGCGCCGATCAAAAAATGACATTTAGGAGCTGAAATCGTTAAATTTAATTGTAATTAGAACAAAATGAGCGAGAAACAATCAGAAGCGCGCTGTAAATTTAGCCTTTTGAAGTTATACGGTAAAATATGAGGTTTTATTTTGGTCAAAAACACATGAACGGGATCAACATTGGGGGGGAATGATCGTATTGACCCTCCCCCCTCATTCAAACTATTGGGGGGGATAAATCCCCCATTCCCCGGGATTACGGCTATGGTGTTAGCATATACCTAACAAAAATTACCCCCCAAAAGGAAAATTTTGAAAATGAAAGTGTCAGTGTTGAAAATACTTAAAAGAAAACTCAGTTGTTTTTTTTTTTTTTTAAAATCGGCGGTGGCCATCTTGAAAAACAAGTAAAGTGTCATAAACTGAGAGTTTATAAGGCAACTTTGATGCAGGTTTTTGATTTTCATCTCCACCTGAGATCTCTTACAGCAGGGCTTGTGATTTCCACGGATTTTTATCATTTTTAATTTTTCCTGGATTTTCGGCTATTAGATTCGATGAAACGAAAAACGAAACAGGCCCAGTACACCCAATGGAGTACAGGCTTTATTCAGTCATAGTATAAATATGTATGATAAAAAATAACCGTTGTTCATCCGAATGGGGTTGTACTGAAGCCTGTTTCCTTTTGTTTCGTTGAATATCATAAGTTGGATTTTCTGAGTCGGAGCTGTCAAAAAAAAAATGAAAAAAAAAAAATTCATGTTGTACACTAAATGCCTGGAAAAATTGCGATTACCGAGAGAGGATCATTTCAGCCCTGTTAGAAGTGCAAAATTTGTACTATTCAATGACATCGTGGGTGCTACTGTACCATTGGGTCGGCCCCAACATTTAAATGTTTTTAGCAACTGAATATTGACACCAGGGATTCCGGCTGTCATACCACGGATTATAAAGATTTCTTGGTAAAAAATTTGCGCAATGTTTTGTACAATGATATCAAGTACTTGACCAGGATGGGGTGGTAATAATAGTTTGCCTCATTTTTACATTAAAAAATATTTTAGACCATTTCGAAGTACAAAAAAGGCAATTTCCCTGAAAAATTATTGGGGATTTTTTTTGGAGTCAAAGGGCAGGAGTCCTGCCCACAAATTTTATCAGAATTCATATGCCAAATTTGGTGTATTCTAGCATGACACTGTACTGTGAATCCAAGATGTCCTAAAAAGAAAAACAAATATTAGCAATGGAATAAGTGCATTCGTGATTGTAAGTACTTTTTATTGAAAAAATATATGTTTGTCAGATCCAAAAGTATCACATTTTTGAACTTCATCATTATTTAACGATGGATTCATCCAAGTGCACTCAATCCACGTTTTTTGGGGGGAAAGTTGGTGAAGGTACATGCGTAAATGATGTGGAGTCCTTTTTGTTATCTTCTCATTTCCACTAGCTAGAAACATTTGTATGTTTTACATTTGATATACGAACAGTACAAAAAATCAGCAACCTTTGCAAAAGGTGGAAACCATTGAATTTGAAGAAGCAGCTACCTGGAATGTGATGTGAAGTGTCTATGCCAAAGCTAAGTCAATTGGCTCAGATGGCTGATGCCAATCAAGGAGGAAAGAAGTATCAGTTTGTTGAAGAGGGCCCAGTGCGTAAACTCCATTGTCAAGAACCATACCGGGATCAGACCAGCAGACTATGCTTGGTGTTAAAGGACAAGAGAAAACTCAAGCTGGTCTATTTGTAGAAGGTAGTTTGAATCATCTTTTCTTTGGTTTGTTCCCCATTGTTTCTTGGCAAAAACAAAGACAATGTAGTCATGTCTGTCCTTCTAAAATGTCAATTTTTCATGGCCCCATAATGTCTGTGACATTGACCCTGTACTAGCAAAATCTCTTAATCGACTCTAAGCATAAGGAAGATTAAAAAATTGAAAGGTATAGTGTTGTGTGCTATTTCCCTTATTTCAACGAAAGATTAAATTTGCTTAATTCAACGAAGAGTCAGCTTCTTCAATAAGGGAATGGTTATTCGATTATATAGAGAATGACTAGTGTGTCACGCACACTTCGTTGATTAAGATGGGGTGATGTGTGTTGGTTTACATAACCAAGGCCATATTTCCAGTAGGAACACTTCTTCAATCTTCGTTATTAGTTTAGTTGCAGTGTGTACGCAATTGATCTTAATAATTGTAGTGTGTAACATGCTTTATTAACTATCAAGATTAATAATCGTCGTTGAAATAGCAATTTGCAGTGTGTCAGGGTCGATTTTGTTGGATGCAGCAACATTTTGGTGAAATGATTCAAAAAGAAATGAGTTATATGTCAGTCATTACAATCTGCGTATTATGTAGATACAGCAGCAATCAAGTGAGCGTTAACAAAATATGCGAATGGGGGCACGACTGGATTTGAAAATGTAGTTGCACTCTGTGAACTGCGTAAGGTGCTTTCGAATGGGTGTGCATAGTGCAGGACTAATAGTACTTTTTGTTTTTAATTTTCCATGGTAAATTATATTTTTTCAAAACTATGTTTATCACTAATTAAGGCAAAGTTCTTATGGTTTTCTGTCGTGGATAAGACTGGACATTTACTTTTGACTAAAAAACAAATAGGCAAAATCAATGGATTGCGCTGAATTTTATTCCTTGTCCAATGTACTTGCTCCTGCAGAGCTCATGCATTAGACACATTAAAATCTCAGCACGCTGGCATTATTGTCCATTTCTCTCGCAAGAAGTAAAAGTGAGCAGTATGAAACCTAACATTTTGGCTTTATATTAACACCAGTAATTTGTTATTTAACCTACAACCACAAGGTTTCCTGGTCCCACTGAAAAAGGACCGTTGCTGTTAGAAACTAGAAGAAATACACTCAAGCTGTATTGGAATGTGAAATATCAAATGATGAAGGCAGAAGTGAACTGGTTCAAGGATGGCAAGGAATTAAGGGACAGGAAACGAGTCACGCTATCACTGACGGGAAGAAGCGAAGACTGGAACTTCTTGATGTGAGGCCCGATGATGAAGGGGAATACAAATGTGTGTTGGTGACGTGATGTCTGCGGCTGGACTCTTTTGTCGAGAGTTAAGTTAATTTATCAGTTTTATTGAACTATCGGCTTCACACTAGGACCAAGCTAGAGTGACGTTGTTATGCAAATGGATTAGTTTTCATGGAAAAATCTTATACAAGGAGTGCCTCAAAAAAAATTCTAGACATGGGCAGAATGTAATTGATTTTCTAGCAAAATCAGCCATTAGTTGAGACATTAGTGATGAGCCATACAAATGGCTAAGGTCAAATATAAATCAAGTGGAGGATATGTGGTTTTTCAGCAACTTCCATGATAATCTATGACTAGAAAAATGTGACAGAACATAATAATCCTTTAAAAATAATGTGATGTTTGGTACTCTCAAATTTAGAGGTTCAATGCCAAATAGTTTTGTAGAAGAATACAAAAAAATAATGGAATGTGCTTTTTTTCACAGCACCGCCAGTTGAGTTCCAACAGAAACTGAACCCAATCACAGTTGAAGGAAGATAAGCGGGCATCTTCTGGATAAAAGATCCGATGAAACTGCCGAGGTCACATGGCTGAAAGACGGCCCAAACCCATCAAACCAGGAGGACCGTACAAGAGTACGCCTCGGTAAAGAGCACCGTCTTGTTATCAAGGAAGCCGTGCTTCCTGATCAAGCAAACTTTCAGTGTGAAGTGAGGGACAAGGAAGGCTACTGACGAATGCTGTATGAACGGAAGTATTCAAGGAAGAGTTCACAGCAGATAATGAAATGGGGGTACAGCATTATGGGGGACTTTAAAATCTTACCAAGCATTATACAAACAAATTTCAAAGTTGCTGTAATAGTCTCATCATTAGGATGCATTTTGTTTGGGGGAAAAAAATTAATACAATCCAGAGATGGTAAAACAGGCGGCTGAACCTCACCATCGGGTTTAAAAATGAATTCAATGCGGAGGGTAGATGGTTAAAAATTGGTAGAATAGAACTAAAAAATAAAGACCTACCTACAGGCGTCGGCTCTGGAGAAGCTAATGCGGCCATCCAGCATATTACATCAGGAAGGGCATCCGAGCAATTATCTTTTGCTCATTCGATTAGACTAACTGTTGTGACACAACACACACACTGTTGTTGCTCTCCCAATTATGCATCTTTTTGACTGTTTCCAGATTGATTACGCCTGAAAATATATCTCTTGTAGCTGTTTACACCAGATCATAATGATGTAGTGGTTTTCTTCAATATTCAATCATTATGTTGTTATTATTACATGATTAATCTTTAATTTGATGTATGGCCAACTGCTTAGTGAACCACTGAATTGAGTAAGGAGATCCTATTTGGGTTCAAGTGGCTCAAATCTTGCTCCACACAATTAGCAATAACGATGGCGCAGGGCCTAAACTTCACAATGGATGAAGTAAACTACGTATTCAACTTCTCTGCATTGAAACTTCCAGTTGATTCACCAACAGTGTAATATTTGACTATTCTATGTGGAAAAACTATGGAAAAGACAAATTCAACTTAACTGTTGCAATTAACCCAGATGCTATTGAGCAACTAAGTTTGAAACTTGTGCACCGGTATGGAAATTCCAGAGAAGAGGCAAAAAAGAAAAATTAAGATGATCATGCGGATAATGACAACAAGCCCTCCCAGGTAACACAATCACCTGTTTGCCAGTACAAATAATATGAATGTACAAGGACATCTTCACCAAAGAGTGGGTTGTAGTGTTCCTACTGAGATCAGACACAGACCTTGATACCAGAAAGAAGAAAGCCCACTCCAAACTCTTGTGTGTATTCAGCCTATCACATCAACTCCAAATCATCCCATAAAATCCTTCAGTGTTTAGTTTACCATGCTTTGAAAATGAATGCCAGTTGGAACCTTGTACTAACAAGAGATGCAGGAACACAGGCTGACAACCCAACTTGTGACACTGTGCGACAGTGTTCTAAGATTCAAAGGAAACCCACGACTGAGATTCTATTGCATTGAGACACCAAACTGTCACAAACCCCTGTTGCAACTTGACTTCACAAAACAATTTCACTAGTTTCCATAAAACTCGAGTGACACTCTCAACCCCGGATCAACAGTTTTTCAGTTCTCTTTGAATCAGATGACCTTATGGGACACCAACAATAGCCAACAAGCACCGCTGAGGTTGTGCAAGTTGAGTATACCAGAGCCAGCCCAAGCGTTACAGTACCCGTCCCCAAACCCGACGATGTATAAGCCAACACCAAATTAAAGCCGCGCACCAAGATTCCAAAACCATCACATGAAACCCAACTGTCCCCACTGAATCTGTCACCGTACACTACAACTTCTGACTTACTACACTATTACTCAGAAGTCAAGCCGGACTGTTTAGTCTTGGGTGACTCAATCCCCAAGCACCTTGTCGGGAGGCACGTAGTCACGTAGATTGAAAGTCCTAAATCTGTGCATCCCTGGTAGCAACCTAAACTCTGGATAAAATTGGCACCTGTCCTTATTGAAGAGCAAATCCCTCATCAGTAATTATACACCATGTGGCACCAAACAAACTTGAAAAATTGTTCCCCAACGAGTTTGTGTCTCGACCTTATTGTTGAAAACTGCGCAATGATCACCCCCATCAACCCAAATTCTGTAGGAAGATCATCGCTAACTGTTCAGGATAATGCATGGAAATCAGCAGGGTGAACGAAACTAAATGCCAGACTTTTTGATTAAAGGTAAATATTTCCAGTGGACATATATAGATAACAGTAACAATGAAACTGCACATCTTGACGCGAATGGACGACCACCTCACACGAAGTGGAATAAAACACTGGCAATGAATACATTTCTTTTAAAGGTATCTACTGACATGATCATGAACAAATTGAACTGAAAAAAAGGAACTTAAAGGTTGCATTAATTTATGTTGATTGTATAAATGTACAACCTACTACAAATATACAAAGCAAGACTACTGTTCTGTAACTCATACAGATGGTTATGTAAATTCTCATAGGTCAACAAAAACGTAGGGGGCATGATTAATAGCCTTCAGGGACATAATCTTTACAACAAGATTAAGTTTAATATGCATGATTCACAAAACTGTTATGCTTTAAACTCTGTTCAATATTCACTGTCATACACCCTTTTCCTGATTATACATGTATTGGTATTTGTTCTGTAAAATTAAAAGCCACCCACAGCCTGTGGATCATGCATTCAGTGCTTCTTTATCCTTTCATTGTTAATTGTGTAAACTATTGATTCATAATGCTAACAAATAACTGGTTGTAATCAGTTTCTATAGGGACTCATGCCTCAATGTGCTCCTTCTGTGATGAACCATTTATTGACCTTAACTGTTCACTTGGCAAGGGATTAAAAATCACACACACCTCCATATTCGGAGCTTAAGAAACAAAGTTGATTACCTTAAATTTCTTTCTTAACAGCAACAATATTGATTTTCTCTGTTTAACTGAAAAACTGGCTTCCAGATGTATGTGATTGAAGTGAATTAAAATTGATGATTACTCTTTTGTAGAATTGATAGAAAATACCAAATCATGGTGGTTAGTAGTGCCTGTTATTTAAGAGTGTATTAATTCAAAGAAATCAGTGATCTTCTCATTAATGAGTGGAAGCTTGTGGATTGAAAGTCATCTGCCACAAACCAACCAATTATTTGGCACTGTCTATCGTGTCCTGAGCTACAGCTGAACTATGTTGACAAAATTGATTATATGTTTTTCAAAATGGTGCTTCTAATATTAGATGGTATTATTATTGTAGGTGACTTTAATCTTGATATTGGTAATCGTCTCCAGCTAAAAAGGTAACTAATATTTCTAACCATTCACAGCTCACTCAACTGATTAATGGACATACACGCATTACTGAAAAGAGGTAAGACAATTATTGATATTGCTTTTGGTCTCGACCAGAAACAATTTTCTAACTCTGGTGTCACGCTGGGTCTTAGTGATCATGTTATCTTATTTATGTTGTTCGGAAATACATACGCAGATTAAGCAATCTCCTAAAATTCTAAGACAAGATCATATAAAAAATTTTAATGAGGGGACGTTGGTTAATACTATTAGGAAAATTAACTGGGATCAAGTCATACTTGTACTGATGGTGATATTGCTGAGAAGATTGAAAAGATTTAAATTTTGTAAAGCCTGTGAGGCTCATGCGCCGTCAGGGGAAAAACGTATTGATACGGGCTCTCAAACCAGAATGGATCACTAGTGAGTTTCTGACTGTTTGCAAAGACCGCCTGACTTATTTTCGCTAGAGCTCATAAAATCGAATGATCCCACTGATTGGCAAGGCTAAATTTTATCGCCAATAAAGCCAACACTATGCGTCCACTTTTCTTAAAAAGAGATTCTATTTTGCTTCTATTGCTGAAAATCGTTAACAACTTCAACAAAATTATGGTCTACTCTAATAAAGCTGTTCCTAACAAAGAATCATCTACTTCAATCTGGTAAGATGATGATGTTTCACATCTCAGCTAAAGATACGCTAATGCTTGTTAATAACTATTTCACTGCTATTGGTTCTTCTCTTGCAGATAAGTTTGATGCTGATCATAAGGCAGACAGCACATAACCTACAAATAACTTTTAATCTACTGTGATTCTATTTTCAGTTTCTGTAATGTTTCTCCAAAGTTTGTTTATAAGCAAATCTGTGATATGTCTATAATAGTCTCCAGGATTTATGCTTCAGTTTGTAAATTCTAAAGGCTGATGGCCCTCCGTTATAAGCAATTCCGTGCTTGTATTGGCAAACCTTTCACCTTACAAACATCGGTTTTTCCGGCCAGAATGGAAAAAAGCCAAGTTACCCCTATATTTAAAACTGGTGACAAGTCAGATGTGGGGAACTACGGACCTATCGTTCTGCCACTTATCTAAAATCAGGAAAGAGGTGTTCACAATCAATTGTTATTCGTACCTTGTTGACTATGCCTTCTCGTGATAACATCAGGTTTTCGTGCAAATCATTCCACAGCTACTACTTTGCTTGAGTTTAGGATTATTTTGAAAAATATGGATGAGGGGCGTGCAACAGGTGCATTTTCTTGACACTCAGAAAGGCTTGACTGCGATTAACCATTCTCGTCTCACTGATAAAATTTCACAAAATGGTATTACTGGTCTGCCACTTACATGGTTCGATCTATCTTCAGTGGACATGAAACTCAGGCAGGCAACATTAATTCTACCTTCTGACTTCAAACATACAAACATTGGAATCCACCCAAGGCTCTATATTGCCCTCTTCTTGTTATCAGTTTTGTCAATAATCTTTCAAATAGTGTGAACTGTCAATGGACTATGTATGCTGATGTACAACACTTTGTGTACTTCAGACAATCCAAACACTCGGAATTGAACTTCAATCAAACTTAAACAAAATTCTTAAAATGGTTTGATGATAACAAAATCAACTTTGAATGCCATGTTGAAAAACCACGTTTATGGTATTTGGTACATGTAAATGTTCTCAATAATTTCAAAATGTTATCTGCCCTGTATTGACCTATTGAAAGGGGTGACCAGTTTAAATATCTGGATGTAATTTTTGATCCTTGATGTCTTGTTTTGATCATATCACAAATGTCTGATGTATTCAAACGTTGTGGTGTTTGGTGTTTTTTAAGAAGACTTAAATAGAATTCCAAAAGACTCTTATCATGCTTGCAAAGTCAACTGTCATGCCACATTTTGACTATTGCAAGCCCGGTCGGTCTAAATGTCTAACGATTCTTATGAAAACACTTCAAGTCTCAAAAGATTAGATCGCATTATTTTATCAGCTGACATTAGAACTCCGGCTTAACGATTGATGTGTACACGCAGTGGAACAAACTTATGATCGGTTGTATAACTATATGCATGCTCTTATTTTAAAGCATTAAAGGTCTGCCCAGGTTACCTTTCCTCTCAGTTCACTTTATGCACTCAGTTCATTTTAAGGGTATACCAGAAGTCAAACCAAAACGCTGCTGTATGAACCACCTTGGAACCTAAAGCAGGGAAAACCGTACGGTCCATATGAGAGCAACCAAAACATGCAAACATTCTTCCTTCTGATATCGCTGTATGTGGGTAACTATATACAAGGAGTCTATCTCGGATTAAACAATCTACATTGTAACTCCAAATAAGCATATTTTGGACTACTGTTAGAGTCTCTAGTTTCATTTATACTCCTTGCTTATTTGATTTTTGGTCTGGTTAGTATTTTTTTTTTTTTTTTTATGTTAATGTCTGTATAAGTTCATGTGTTACAATGTGTAGATATGCAGGGCCTCCTTGGAATAAGTGCTCTTGTCACGGGGTACCTGCCTTCTAAAGACAGTTTAAATAAATAAAATAAATACTCACACAGCAGTATTGTATGAAGTGAGGTGAACAAGATGCCCTATAGGGGGACCAAACCAGATTCAAATTTGGTTTTACTTTTAACTACCTACTATCATTGTAACAGGGTGGTGCCAGGGCCAAAATATTAGAGGCACGAAAATTCAAGGAGGAACACAAAAATTACACTATTTCACCTCATATATATCTAGGTAAAAAACCCTAATTTTTACACAATTTAGTGCTTAAAACCCCTGTTTTTGATAAAATTTGAAATTCTCAGGGGGTGGGTGGAGGAGCTTCCCTCCGGAAATCCCCCTGGTGCCACCTCCTGATTGTGGAATGTAATTGGGAAGTTGTGTGAGTTAACTGTTAAATAGGGTTTGGTATGTCTTCCACCAGCCACCAAATGTGGTAGATCTCAAAGACCCGATGCAATGAAAAGACAAACTGAAACCTTGGAAGGGGAAGGCTCCAATGAGAAGGCAGAGGTCAAGGGTACAAGAGACGGTAGAGCTACGTCTGGAAGACACTACAATGGATGGTTGTCCGAGGGAAGATCCGCAACGGTCAATCCGGATGTCAACCACAGAGGATGAAGGCGATTACACATGTGCCATTGGTGATCTTAAGTCCACTGCCAGTCTATTTGTCAAACGTCTGTCCAGCTTTGTCAAAATGTGTCACTAGGCCGTTTCTCAACGGTGGTTTAACTTAAACCTGGGTTTAAACCCAGGGTTAGTCCCTCATGAATGGACATGTTTGCTTAAATATACTTTGAAAGTGTTGTAATAGGTGAAAAGATTCCTTACTTATGTTATCACCTTTTAATTACACTTAATTTAGCGCATAAAAGTATTGTTTCTAGCCTCTGCAGTGTATCTATTGTGTCATATCACATGGGCAACAGAATAATTTAAGTAGAAACAATGAGGCGCAAGCTGTGGTGTTTTATGCTTAAAAGCGGCTTATGCTGTGATGTTGTTTGCTCTGCGCTCAGATTGGCTCGAGCAGTGCATGCACACCTATACGTGTGATATCGCTCATATTAGGAACCAATTTAAAATTGTGGTTGAAACAATCTCAAAGTGTTTAAAAAGGATGTACATTGTAGAAAAAGGTCCATTCATGAGAGACTAACCCTAGTTTAAAACCAGGTCTAAAATTAGACTCCCTTGAGGAATATCAGCCTTGGATAATATTAGTGGAGCGGTTGGACTGCAAAATTGTCGACCAACCCTCCCCTCGGTACAAAAAAACGCAACCATTCTATTCGAAAGAGAGTAATAAATAATTAAAACAATGATGGTTGTGGTCAAAAACTTTGGGGCAGGGGTTGTTTTTTTGGTAAAAAAATACGTTTTGAGCGAAAACACTTAAGAATATAACGATTTATGATTTGGTAGGCACAACAACAAATTTTAATCATCATGCAAATACTATCCAATCTCGGACATTTATATTATAGAGTTCTGTTTATACTATATAATAAAAGGGTCCGTGAATTTAGCCCAAAAATCACCTTTTTTCCTAAAAAAAAACATCCTTTTATCACGTTGTCACAAAAGAGTTATTACCGGAACCCTTTATGCAACGTATAAACCTATATCAATAACAAAGGATACCATACAAAGAAGATTGTTAATATTTTACCTTAAAAATAAAAATAATAAAAATTTCGCTTAACTTGCACCCCAAATTTCATTTTTCGCATAGAAATCATCCCTGCCACCAAATATTTAACCACAACATCATTTTCTTAAATATTATATATTTATCCGCAAATAAAGGTGGTTGTGTTTTGTCCTGCACGGTGGGGAGGGTTCGTAACTCGAAAAACTAGAGCCACTTTTCAAGGCTCGGGCGCCTGCGCTAAATGAATGTGGCACCAATGGCTAGCCACGTGAAAGCTACTTGTGACCATTCCCATTTTGATTTGTAAATCAGGGTAAAATAGGCCCAAACCACAATACTAACGTTGGATAATATTCAATCATTAGACACTTCTGAGAAATGTATCCAACAGCTTTTCAATTGTTTTTCACTTCTCGACCTTTTTAGGTCCCTAATTTGACTGTGACTATTATGGGTTTGGTTGCTGTATACTTTTCTGACAGATTGAATATTAATGAGCTAATTTGCAGATTTGTTAAAATGTGATTACTTTTTTGCCAGTCGAATGTACAAAAAGAGTGACTGGTAGTTCAATTTAGAATCTAACCTGTGGGGCATCTTATGTACAATGTAACTCTCCTTGGAAATATTCTGCCGAAATTGCTCTTCAATACACTTGTTTGATCCTTAAAGATAGAAATGAATACTTGTAAAATTTTCTTCAATATACAGCTCCACCTGTTGATATCCGCCACTGAACTAAACCAGTCAAAAACCACAGAGACGAACAAGTTGAATTCATGTGTGAATCTCTGATGAAACGGCACAGAACAGAAGTCAAATGGTTCCAAAAGAACAAGAACCAATTCAAATCAGTAGGGACGATTCAAAATCACATCCAGGGGTAACGAGCGCCGCCTAGTGACAGCAAGGCAGAGTTATTTGATGACGAAAGCCGACGATACACATGCAAGTGAGGGATAAGTATATCTGCCAACTTGAGTTGAAGTAAGGCCTTATTTTAAATTAAATGATTTGTAGTTGGAAAAATCGTCAAAATTTTGTACATGGTAAACCATATGACCCGTGCACAAGAGTCTGCACAATTGTATTTAAAATGGTTTTCTTAGCCCGGGGGGGGGGGGGGGGGGGGGGGGTGGGGTGGGGAAGGGTGGTTGGTGATTGGGTAGGGACGTAGGACCCATAGCTATACCATTTTTGCAAAAAAAAAAAAAAAAGGACCATAGCATACCAGAGATGCAAATCTTGACCCAAATTTAATTCCCACATTGCCATTTTTCCTCAAAATATTGACAATTTTAAGCAAAATTTGGCTTCAGATTGAGGAAATTGGACTAATTTTCAGACATTTTAGAACAGTTGGCTAATTTCTTAAAGGAAATGATAGAAATATCCAACTTTGTCCACAAAAATTGTTGTTAGCAGTGGCGTAAATTCTTTTTGACATTGGGGGGATGGGGTTGATGAAAATTTATGAATGAAATTGGGGTGCGCGCATGTGCGCGCGAAGCGCGATCAAAAAATTGACATTTAGGAGCTAAAATCGTTAAATTTAATTGTAATTAGAACAAAATGCGCGGGAAGCGCGCTGAAATTTAGCCTTTTTAAGTTATTACGGTAAAATATGAGGTTAAAAACACATGAACGGGCATCAACATTGGGGGGGGGAATGATCGTATTGACCATCCCCCCTCATCAAAATATTGGGGGGGATATATCCCCCCATCCCCCCGGGATTTACGCCTATGGTTGTTAGCATCATACCTAACAAAATACCCCCAAAAGGAAATTTTGAAAGTGATACAGTGTTGAAAATACTTAAAAGAAACTCAGTGTTTTTTTTTTTTTTAAATCGGCGGCCATCTTGAAAAACAAGTAAGTGTCATAACTCGAAGAGTTTATAAGCAACTTTGATGCAGGTTTTTGATTTTCATCTCCACCTGAGATTCTCTTTACAGCAGGGCTGTGATTTCCCCGGATTTTTTATCATTTTTAATTTTTTCCTGGATTTTCGGCTTATTATATTCGATGAAACGAAACGAAACAGGCCCAGTACACCCACTGGATTACATGCTTTATTCAGTCATAGTATAAATTGTATGATAACGGAATAAAGCGTGTAATCCAATGGGTGCACTGAGCCTGTTTCCTTTTGTTTCGTTGAATATCATAAGTTGGATTTTCTGAGTCGGAGCTGTCAAAAAAAATGAAAAAAAAAATTCATGTTGTCACTAAATGACTGGAAATTGAGATTACCGAGAGTATCATTTTCAGCCCTGTTTCGAAGTGCAAAATTTGTACTATTCAATGACTATCGTGGGTGCTACTGTACCATTGGTCGGCCACCATTTTAAATGTTTTGTAGCAACATGAATATTGCACCAGGGTATTTTCCGGCTGTCATACACGGATTATAAAGATTTCTTGGTAAAATCTTTGGCAATGTTTTTTTACAATGGCTTATCAAGTACTTGACCAGGATGGGGTAAAATATTTTGCTCATTTTTACATCTCAAAAATATTTTAGACCCATTTTTCGAAAGTACAAAAAGGCAATTTCCCTGAAATATTGATGTCAAAGGGCAGGAGGCCTGCAAATTTATCAGAAGTCATAATGCCAATTTGGTGTATTCTAGCATGACACTGTACTGTGAATCCAAAGATGTCCTAAAAAGAAAACAAATATTAGCAATTGAATAAGTGCATTCGCATGTAAGTAATTTAATTGAAAATATATGTTTGTCAGATCCAAAAAGTATTCACATTTCTTGAACTTCCATCATTATTAACGATGGATTCATCACAAGTGCATCAATCCACTGTATTTTTTTTGGGGGGGGGAAAGTTGGTGAAGGTACATGAGTAAATTGTATGTGGATCCTTTTTGTTATCTTCTAATTTCCACTAGCTAGAAACATTTGTATGTTTTACATTTTTGACCGAACAGTTACAAAATTCAGCAAACCTTTGCAAAAGGTGGAAACCATTGAATTTGAAGAAGCAGCTACCTTGGAATGTGAAGTGTCTCTGCCACAAGCCAAAGTCACTTGGCTCAAGGATGGCTTGCCAATCAAGGAAGGAAAGAAGTATCAGTTTGTTGAAGAGGGCCCAGTGCGTAAACTCATTGTCAAGACCCTACAGGGATCAGACCAGGCAGACTATGCTTGTGTTACAGGACAAGAGAAAACTCAAGCTGGTCTATTTGTAGAAGGTTAGTTCTGAATCATTCTTCTTCTTTTGGTTTGTTCCCATTGTTTCTATGGCAACAAAGACAATGTAGTCATGTCCTTTCTAAAATGTCAATTTTTCATGGCCATCATTGTCTGCTGACATTGACCCTGTACTAGCAAAATCTCTTAATTCGACTAAGCGTTAACGAAGATTAAAAATCTGACAAGTATAGTGTGTGTGCTCTTCCCTTATTCAACGAAGATTAAATTTGCTTAATTCAACGAAGCAGATCAGCTTCTTTCAATTAAGGGAATGGTTATTTCGATTAAGAGAATGACTAGTGTGTATGCACACTTCATTGAATTAAGAGGTGATGTGTGTTGGTTTACATACCAAGGCCATATTTCCAGTAGGCACACTTCTTTCAATCTTCGTTAGTTTTTTGCTAGTGTGTACACAATTGTATCTTAATTAAGTGTAGTGTATACACATGCTTTATTAACTAATCAAGATTAATTAATCTTCGTTGAAATAAGCAATTTTGCAGTGTGTACGGGGTCGATTTTGTTGGATGCAGCAACATTTTGGTGAAATGATAAAAAAGAAATGAGTTATATGTCATTCATACACTCTGCGTATTTATGTATATACAGCAGCAAATCAGTGAAGTCGTTAACAAAATATGCGAATGTGGCACGACTGGATTGAAAATGTCCAGTTGCACTCTGTGCACTGCGTAAGGTGCTTTCGAATGGGTGTGCATAGTGCAGGACTAATTTACTTTCTTTGTTTTTAATTTCCATGGTAAATTATATTTTTAAAACTACTGTTTATCACTAATTAAGGCAAAGTTCTTATGTTTTCTGTTGTGTATGAATACTGGACATTTACTTTTGCTAAAAAAAATAGGACAAATCAATGGACTTGCGCTGAATTTTAATGCTTGTCCAATGTACTCACTCCTGCAGAGCTCATGCATAAGACACATCAAAGTCTCAGCACGCGTGCATTGATTTGTCCCATTTCTCTCGCAAGAAGTAAGTGCGCAGTTATTAACCAATACATTTTGCTTATATTCACACCAGTAATTTTGTTATTTAACCTACAGCCACAAGTTTCCTGGTCCCACTGAAAAAGACCGTTGCTGTAGAAACACAATCGGCTGTATTGGAATGTGAAATATCACATGAGAAGGCAGAAGTGAAATGGTTCAAGGATGGCAAGGAATTAAGGGACAGGAAACGAGTCAAGCTATCCACTGACGGGAAGAAGCGAAGACTGGAACTTACTGAGGTAGGCCCGATGAGAAGGGAACCCAATGTGTGTTGGGACGTGTGTCTGCGGCTGGAATCTGTCGAGCGTAAGCTAATTATAAGTTTCATTGAACATGGCTTCACAATAGGACCAAGCATAGAGTGACGTGTTATGCAAATGGATAGGTTTCATGGACAATCTCTAGACAAAGAGTGCTCAAAAAAAATTTCTAAGACATGGGACAGAAGTAATTGTATTTTTCTAGCAAAATCAGCCCATAGTTGAGACATATGATTGAGGCAATACAACTGGGCTAAGGTTACAATATAAATCAAGTAGAGGATATGTGGTCTTTCAGCAACTTAATGATGAATCTATGACTAGAAAATTGACAAGAACATAATATAACTTTTAAAATATGTGAGTTTTGGTACTATCACTAGAGGTTCATGCACAAATAGTTTTTAGAAGAATAAAAAAAATAATGGAATGTGCTTTTTTTCACAGCACCTTCCAGTTGAGTTCCTAACAGAACTGAAACCAATCACAGTTGAAGAGAAAGATCAAAGGCGGAATTCTTCTGGAAAATTCCGATGAAAACTGCCGAGGTCACATGGCTGAAAGACGGCAAAAAACCCATCAAACCGGAGGAACGGACAAGATTACGTCCATCGGTAAAGAGCACGTTGTTAATCAAGGACCGTGTTCCTGATCAAGCAAACTATCAGGCTGAAAAGTGAGGGACAAGAAGTCTACTTGCGAAAATGTGTTGGAAGTAAGTATCAAGGGAAGATTTCATCAGAGATAAATGAATGGGTACAGCATATGGGGGATTTAAAATATTACCAGCAATATAAAACAAAATTTCAAAGTTGCCTGTAATAGTCTTCATCATTAGGATGCTGTGAATTAATACAATCCTGGATGTAAACAGCGGCTGAACCGTCACCCATCGGGTTTCAAATGAAATTCACTAGGAGGGTAGCTGGTTACCATGGTTTAGAATAAAATAAAGACCTACATAAAAGGGCGTCGGCTCTGGAGAAACTATAGTGGCCATTCAGCAATTGACATCGGAAGGGCATTATGAGGCAATTATATTTGCTCCAATAAAATCCTCACACCGCAGTAGTGCTATGAATAGTGAGGTGAATCCAGATGCCTATTAGCTGGGACAAAACCAGATTTAAAAACTTTGGTTTTTACTTTTAATACTACTAATTCATGTCACCAGGGGGGTGCCAGGCAAAAATATAGGAGGCACGAAAAATCATAGGCGGGAACGAAATTACACGATTACCTCTATATATAGCGGAAAAAACCCCTAATTTTTACACATTTATTGCTTAAAAACCCCTGTTTTTTATAAATTTTGAAATTCTCAGGGGGGGTGGGGTGGAGGGGCTTCCCCTCCTTGCCACCCCCTGGTGCCACCCCTGATTGGGCATGTATTTGAAGTTGTTGAGTTAAAGGTTTAAATCAGGGGTTGGTAGTTCCCACCAGCCACCAAATGGTGGTAGATCTTCAAAGACACCGAGCAATAGAAAGACAAAATGACAACCTTGGAATGTGAAGTCTCCAATGAGAAGGCAGAGGTCAAGTGGTACAAGAGCGGTAGAGCTACGTCCTGGAAGACACTACAAGATGGTGTCCGAGGGCAAGATCCGCAGCTGGTCATCCCGGAGTCAAACCAGAGGATGAAGTGCGATTACACAGTTTGCATTGGTGATTCTTAAGATCCACGCCAGTCTATGTCAAACGTATGTCAGCCTTTTGTCAAATGTGTCTAGGCCAGTTTTTCTAAGGGAGTTAACTTTAAAACCTGGGTTTAAACCAGGGTTAGTCCCTCATGATGTATGGACATTGTTTGCTTTAAATATACTTGAAAGTGTGATATGAAATAGGTGAAAAGATTCCTTAATTATTTGATCACCTTTATTATTTACACTTACATTAGAGAATAAAAGTTATTGTTTCTAGCCTCGCAGGGTATTAGTGGGTCTTATCACATGGGCAACAGCATAATTTTAACTAAACAATGAGGCGCAGTGTGGGGTTTTATGCTAAAGAGGTTATGCTGTTGCTGTTGTTGATTGCGCTCCAATTGGTTTTTTCCCTCTTGAGCAGTGCATGCACACTTACTGTGTGGATATCGTCTCATATCTAGAAACAATAAAATTGTGTAAACAATTAAAGTGTTTAAAAAGAATGTACATGATAGAAAAAGGGTCATTCATGAGAGACTAACTCTGGGTTAATCCCCGTTTTAAAATTAGACTACCTTTGAGAAGATCAGCATGGGATAACTATAGTGGGGCGATTTGGACTGCAAAATGTCGACAACCCCTCCCCTGGTACACACAAAATGCAACCACTGCTATTCGAAAGATAGTAATAAATAATTTTTTAAAAATGAGGGTTTTGGTCAAACCTTTGGGGGCAGGGGGGTTTTTTGGGTCAAAAAATCACGTTTTGAGCTAAAAACTTAAGAATAGCAAGATTTATTAATTTTTTAG
This sequence comes from Ophioderma brevispina, assembly GCA_023653785.1. NCBI lineage: Eukaryota > Metazoa > Echinodermata > Ophiuroidea > Amphilepidida > Ophiodermatidae > Ophioderma > Ophioderma brevispina. The sequence continues at coordinate 56,159 of JAMKCH010078878.1, read as the reverse complement.
CAAAACAAATTTTAATCATCATGCAAACTATCAATCTCTGAAATTGATATTATAGATTTTGTTTTATCAATGATATTAAAGGTCTTGAATTTAGCCCAAAAATCACTTTTTCCTAAAAAAGGTCATCCCTTTTATCCACGTGTCACCCAACGAGTTACCGGAACCCTTATGCTAACGTATAAAACCTAGAGCAATAACAAAAGGATACCAATAAAAAACCCTAAGATTGTAATATTTACCTTAAAAAAATAAAAAATAATAATAATTTCGGCTAACTTGCAGCCCAAATTTATTTTTCGGCATAGAAATCATCCCTGCCACCAAATATTTCAACCACAACCATCATTTTCTTAAATCTTATTATGATCCTTCAAATAAAGGTGGTTGTGTTTGTTGTACGGTGGGCAGGGGTAACTCGGAAAACTAGAGCACTTTTCACGGCTCGGACGCTGCGCTTAATATGCGATGTGGCACACCTGCTAGCACATGAACGATACTTGTGGACAATTTCCATTTGATTTGTAATCAGGGGTATAAATAGGCCACACCAATAACTAACTTTGATAAATATTCACTCATATAGCCACTTCTGAGAAATGGATGTCCAACAGTTTCATTGCCTAAATGGTTTTTCCTTCTTACCTTTTTAGTCCTAATTTGACTGGCATTCTGGGTTTGTGCTGTTATATACTTTTCTGACAGATTGAATATTAATGAGCTAATTTGCATATTTGCATAAAATGTGATTACTTTTTTGCCAGTCAATTGCCCAAAGAGACTTTAGTGCCAATTTAGAATCTACCTGTGGGGGCATCTTAGTTACCATGTACTTCCTTGTACCCATATTCTGCAGAAATTTTTTTTCGGTTCACTACATGTGTGATCCTTTAAAGAATAGAAATGAATACCTGCTAAAAATTTTCTTCAATATACAGCTCCACCTGTTGATATCATCACTGACTAAAAACATGTCAAAACTACGAGAAGAACAAAGTAGAATTCATCTGTGAAATATTGATGGACACGGCAGAAGTAAAAAAAAAAAAATGGTTCAAAGAAACAAGAAACCAATCAATCAGAGGGACGATTCAAAATCACATCCAGGGTAAAGAGCGCCGCCTAGTGATCAGCAGTGCAGAGTTGATGACGAAGCCGAATACACATGCGAAGTGGGGATAAGTCATCTACTGCCAAACTTGATGTTGAAGGTAAGGCCTTATTAAATAATGATTTGTAGTGGAAATATACTGTGAGAAATTTTAGCCTATGGTAAACCATATTGACGTGCCACAAGAGTCCTGCACAATTTTATTTAAAATGGTTTCTTAGGCCGGGGCGGGGGGGGGGGGGGGGGGGGGGGGGGGGGCGAGGGTTGGTTTGGGTAGGGACGTAGGACCCATACTATACGCATTTTGCAAAAAAAAAGGACCCATCAGCTATACCCAGAGATGCAAATCTGGACCCAAATTTAATTTAATTTGCCATTTTTTCCTCAAAATATTGACATTTTAAGCAAATCTTGCTTCAGATTGAGGAAATTTTGACTAATTTTCAAAAATTATTAACAATTTTGGTTTTTATCGTTTTTTTTTTACTTGTTCTGTTTTTTTGTTTATTTAAGAAATTTTTTAAAAACGTCCCATTGCTTTACCAAAATTGGCATGAAAAAAGGGGTCATTGATATACCATAAGGCTAAAAATGATACCGAGTCTTGGGGCACATCCCTGTATGGTCATTTTGTGTTGGAGAACCCCCCCCCCCCCCGGGTTTTTCTTAGCAAACATTGATCTTCTAAAACAATAGTCTGCTTTGCTTCTTTTCAATTACATTCTTGAACCAAGTTTTTACTCAATCAATGTTCCCAACAGAGGCACCACCAGAAATCTCTACCTCACTATCCGACCTCCGTCTTCTTGAAGACACCAAAGTGGCCATCTTCTCAGTCGATCTCAGCAAACCCACTGCCAGCATCACCTGGCTGATAATGATTAGGATCTCTCTCCGATGATGCCAAATTTGAGATCAAGAAGGAAGGCAAGAAGCATACCCTCATCATTAATGATATCACCATGGAGGATGCTGCCAAGTATTCCCTGCAAAGTAGGAGATTTTACCAGCACTGCTAACCTGGAGGTTACAGGTAAGATGAGTAACTCTGTCCTGTCTGAGCCAACAAAGCAGTGTCAGCTTATTCTTAAGTCTAGTGTGCACATGTGGGGTAATGGGTGGGGATGGGGGAAAATGTAATCCAGGGTCAATGTTTATTGTCACAACAAGACTTAAATAAGGTAACTGCTTTAAGTTTTTCAGAATGTATACCAAAGATGCTGTCCCCTCTTATAACTAGCCAAAAAATGCTTGCTTACAAAGGGTATGGTAAAAGTACAAATGTAAAAATGCTTTTCCATTCAGTATGCCAACAACATAACTTGCCTCGCAGAAAAATATTGTCCCTTCATACAAAAACAAAATTACCCAAATTGTACAATCCCTAAATTTCAAAAAGAAATTGTGCATGTAACTTGCAAATTAATTTTGAAATATAAAGCATTAAAGGTGCAACAAGAGATTTTGAGGCATCCATATATTGTGTCATATGTAGTGATTTCATATAGATAAGAAGATATAGATAAGACCCCCAATAGATTTCTTACCTTGTATTTGGCTACAGAAATGCCTTGAGAGTGAAAACAAAAGGCGATTTTCATTTGATTCATTTTAATTTTCATGTGAAATGAAGTTGTTTCTAGTAAACCCAACTTTAGATCACAAATGACAGACAAAAACACATTGTGAACATAATGAATTGTAATGAAGTCAGAAAGTAACAAATTAGTTGAAAATACCAAAACCAATATACAAGGAACCTGAATCTATTCTAACAAATTAGTTGAAAATAACTGAACCAATATACATGGAACCTGAATCTTGTGATTTTGTTGCTGTAAATGTTACTTGCTCAATTTCATACTCTATTTTTGTTTCAATTTGTGAATCAGAAAAAGCACCAGAATTGTTGAACCACTCCATGAGGTGAAAATCACCCAAGGAGAGACGGCCACACTGCAGTGCACACTAACCAAGCCTAATGTAAAGGTAAAATGGTTCAAGAACGGCAAACAAATCAAACCCAGTGCCCAGGTCGAGATGAAGACCGATGGTGTGCATCAATTATTGGTGATGCCTAAGACAGATCTTGAAGATGATGCTGAGTATACCATTAGTGTATCTGAGGACCAGAAGTCCACCTGCCATCTTACAATTGAAGGTAAATGGTTGTAATTATTTAATTATTTTACTATCACCTTTTGCGTTAGGCTTATAAGTTGTTGCGGGTCTTCCAAAGACAGTACAGCACTTCTGAGAGTAGGGAGCTGTGTTACTAGGAAATGGCTATCAAAATTACACAAAAATGCCATGTGGGAATTATGTGTATGTTTACCAAGGGATTATCACAAAATTTTCCTTCTAAGGAAGAAATAAGTTTCCACATACCTGAATCTACACTTGAAGTTCATCCATAAGACTTGTTGATCTTTTACATAGGATATAGGTCCATTCCACAAACTTCTTTTTTTACAAACTCTCCATAAAAAAATGATACTACTAATATTTTAAATTAGCATATAAAATGCATTCAAATTGATCAAAGATGGCTAATCTTGGGCTAGTAGTTCTTGAAAAGTACCCAACTTTTGAAATAAAAGCTTACTACTTGTATTTTAATTTTTTTTATTTTGTCAATTTTCTGTTGTGACCCTCAAAATATTGTAAGGAGTATGGTTTATATACTTTAAATGCCTTTCTTGCATAACTTACTCAATCCTTATAGTCCAGGTTGTATACACGGAGGCATGCTCTACTTGCTATAGCAATCTATATTAGCATTAATTAGCTATTAATTTTGCAGTAAGCCTCTCTCAAGCTTCATGCTTGAGCTCTGCACTTTCCCCTCACACTGCAGTTTAACCAAATCTTTGACAAAGCTCAAAGAATTAATCCTTCTTTCTTCATTATGAATTTATTTACAGCTACACCTAAGATTGAAATTGAAACCAAATACAAAGAGATGACCTTCAAAGCTGGCACCAAAATCAAAGTCGAGGCTACCATCACAGGAAGTCCCGCACCCTCTGTCACTACATCCAAGGATAATATGGAGGTCAAGCCCAGTGCTAGGGTTACCATAGATACGGAGAAAGGTACCAAAGCCAAGATGACACTGACCATTGATAAGTGTGAGAGGAACGATGTAGGAGAGTACACACTGACGGCTAACAATGATCTGGGATCTGATTCTACCAACGTGAAGATTATTATTGTTGGTGAGTGTTAGACACACCAAGATTGCCTTAGGAAAAAAAATATTTTTAATTTTTTTAATTTTTTTATTTTTTTTCCCCAAAATTTAAAGTTGATCCAATTCTATGCCAATTTTTTTAAGCAAATGGGACTAATACATTTTGATTAAAATTTGCTTCAATTTCACAATGTTTATTGTGTATTAGATCAAAAGTCACTTTGATTAGGCAATATTAAACTGCTGGTTAAAATAAACAGCTGTTTTCTACACCAGGTTTCAAGGGAAAAATACCAATCCTTATATGCCAACAATAGCTTGTTGTGCATAACCATACCTTCATTGGCACCCCATGCATTTATCTTCAAGAATCAATGAAACATGTAATGAGTTTTGAATGGCAATATGGGCCATGTTGGAAGACAAATTGGACCATTGTCATTTATGTGTTCTCAGGCACACTTTTTTGGTTTCCCCCAAATAGTGATTTTCAGATATTATTTGAACATAGCTGTATTCATATATTATGCATGTTACAATTTTTTTTAAACCTGCAATACAGGGTCTGATGGACCCATCAAAAGTTATTTAGATGAATTACAAACTTTATAACTTAAAAGTTTGTTAACCCCCTCCCCTGAGCACTTTACATCCCTTTCATACAACATTTCTGATTGGCTAATTACATCCTATAATCATTTTAATAACCAATTGAAATGCAGCTTCCAAAAATTTAAGCTCTAGCCCTCTTCAGTCCTGCCACCATTCTTACCAATGTTTTCAATTGGTCACAAAAATCACAGAAGTTCCATTGTAACCAATCATCTGATAGAACGCCAACATTTAGGATTTAGATTTCCTTTAATTTGATTAAGGGTCAACAAAAGTTATATACATTTTGTATCTTCTTGATATTTCCATCACAGATAAGCCACGTCCTCCCAACAACCTTCACATCACTCAAATCACACCAGAGTCGGTCACCGTTACTTGGGAGCCACCGACTGATGATGGAGGCAGTCCCATCACCAAGTACGTGATCGAGAAGCGTGACATGAAGAGACCAACCTGGACCAATGCAGGGACAACGTCAGCTCAAGACCACACATTCACTGTACCCAGGCTATTCAAGAACAATGAGTACATGTTTAGAGTCAGTGCCGTCAACAAACATGGTCAGAGTGAACCGGTTGCAACCTCAGAACCAGTCGTTGCTAAGCACCAGTTTGGTAAGCTGGCAGTGTGCATCTTATATGCTTATCAATTGAATATTTCATAGTATATTGATTTTATTATTTTTTGTTCACTTCTTGCTCACATTTTGTTGAGATATCAAAAAGGTATTAGAAAATTAAAAATAAAGATTGTCACAATTGTCAGTCAGTAAGTAACAAAGAACAATTAATGTGAATCAATTTTGACAACATTTAAAAAAAAAATGTTTATACAAACTTGTTATTAAAAAAGGGGGTCATCCTCTTAGCTCCAGATGACTCTAGGTGAGACTTGTATTTGTAACTCATCCTGCTATCTTTAATACAAAGTATCTCCCGGTTACATATTTGAAGAACTAATTGGTAATTCTAGGAACCTTACAAGCCATTGCATTGCATTTTAAATCATGCCTTGTATGTATTAGCTTGGAATAGCTCGTCATAATACGAGTTGATATTTTGCTGGCTTTCCACATCATTGCTTGAATCAAATTGCTCTTTTTTTTAGTATATTCGCATTTGAAATTTGCTTAGTTTCTGCTACACTATGATTTTTAGTTCAATTAAAATTTGCTTAGTTTTTTGTGCATTGTGATTTGTAGTTCATCTTTTTGTTGTTGTATTGATCATTCGTATCATTTGACAATGCCACATTTTTTTATCATCTTATTGTTTGTTCAATGTTCATTTTTCATCACATCATTTAAGAATGCAACTATTTATTTTCATTTTCTTTTCATTTTCCTTGTATCTTCTCCATACTGTCTGCTTATTTTCACATCATCATGTCTTTTCATTTTGTCATCTGCTATCATGATTCCATTCATGCTCCATGTGCTGTCCCATGCTTGCTACCAACCACCCAGATGTTCCCAAACCACCCGGCAAGCCCGTCATCTCCGACATAGACAAAACCGAAATGACAGTCACATGGACTGCCCCAGTGTTTGACGGGGGCAGCGAGATCACAGGTTACATCTTAGAGAGGCGTGATACGAGCACGGAGGCCTGGATTCAAGTCAACAAAGAGCCAATGAAAGAGCTGACATTCAAATGTACAGATCTTACTGAAGGCTCTAAATATGAATTCCGAGTGATGGCCGAAAATAAAGCTGGGCTAAGCAAGCCTAGTGATGTGTCAGAGGCAGTGTTGGCCAAGGCACCCTACGGTGAGAACCAGAGAGTGATCTGAGCCAATCCCATAATGCATTGCAATGTGCCTATGCTGTACTGTACTTAGTATTTATGGATAAAAAGTGTTCCAAAAGTTTAAGAACCACAAGACATTTAATGATCATGCTAAAAATTCCCTAAGTACTAACGCTTTGTGGACTAAAATGAAATAAAAGCCAAGGTTTTTATGTGTTAAGAATAGGATTTTTGTGGGATCACATGACCTGACCCTATTGAGGTGAAATTTCTAAAAACGGGTGCATTGTGGGATTGGCTCAATACACTATGGGTGAGAACAATGATAATTAGACCTGTTATATTTAACCCCCTGAGCACTACCTGCCTTTCATACAGCATTTCTGATTGGATAATTACATCATATATTAATTTCAATAACCAATTGAAATGCAGCTTCCAAATATTTAAGCTCTAGCCCTCTTCAGTCTACCATTCTTACCATGTTCAGTGGAGTAAATTTCTTTTTGCCATTGGGGATGAGGTTGATGAAAATTTATGAATAAAAACAGAGTTTGCTGACAAGATCCGTTACTAGCACATGTGCGTGGGAAGCGTGCTAAAAAAAATTGCCATTTAGAGAACCTATAATTGTTAAATGTAATAGTAATAGAACAAAATTTGCGCAAAGTGTCCGGCTATTAAAATTTTAAAACTATTATGGTAAAATAAGAAGTTATTTTGGTAAAAGAAAAGACACAGCACAGGTATCGACATTGGGGGATGATCATATTGACCATCCTCTCTCATCAAAATATTTGAGGTGCATACTCCCATCCCCCCGGGATTGACGCCTATGACCATGTTGCTGATTGGCTCAAAAAAATCATGAGTTCCGTTGTCACCAATCAGCAGGTAGTACTCACGGGGTTAAAGGTATAGGAGGAAATTTCACAATTTTACATGACGTACATACACTCGTAGTCTCTCTACCACACTTACATCTCATTACCAGTAGTTTTGCATATTTTGCGTATAGCTGATTGACCCGATGCAAATTGTCTCCTATTTTTAAACAATTTTAAAGAGTAGTAATACAATTGATATAGATAGGGGGCATGCCAGAACTATCACTTCTGTAAATATTAGACAATTTATGGCAATAAGGCCAAGAGAGAAAAAAAAGTTTGTCTCAGAAGACCACTGGCATTTTGTTTAAAATTCGTCTTTACAGCATTTTTTTTTAGGTTTTTTGCTCACTTGAAAGATTTTTTTTAATTTAAAAAAAAATGTGAAAAGTGGGTCAAAAATGCAATTAAAAAATCCTGCATTTCGCATTAGCATTTTTCTAAAAAAAAAATTTGCATTGCCATTTTTCACATTTCTTCAGAGACAAACTTGTTTTTTTTTTTTGCCTAATCTTGACAACTAGGTTTACAAAGGTCATAAATTGCATGATATAGCGCCCTCTATTGCCAAATCTTCATAGAGACTGGTGGAAACCATATTTGCAAGGGAAAATCTAGTTTGTCAGTGATTAAATTTTGGAAAATTTGCACAGAAGGTTGCTAGTGGAATAAATAATTTAAATCAGTTGTCAAAACTGAGGCACTTTTGATATTATTTGTTTTATTCCGGTTTTGTCATAATAAATTAAACTTTCACATAGCTGTTAAGTTACAAAATTCTGTATTATATATGTCTAAATATGACCATACCATATGGTAACTATTGGAGATACAATCTTATTGCAATCAAATCATGATATTAATTTACATATTGATCACAAATCAATTTATTTAGATGTACCTGGTCCACCTGGTAAACCTGAACCTCAGAACATCAACAAAACAACTATCAAGATCACCTGGTCAGCCCCTGAGACCGATGGCGGATCTCCTGTTACGGGCTATGTAATTGAGAGATGTGATGTCAGCCGTGGAAGATGGGTCAGGGTCAACAGAGAGAAGGTTAGTTTTTGAAACCAGTAAATTTGGGCAAATTCATTTTTTTTTTCAACTGAAGAGAATTAAAGTGAAATCAATGCTTTTATTGACCTTAAATGGTGGTATGGGTATGTGCGGCAGTCAAGACCCAAGCTTACGCCTTGTCTGCAGTTCTTTGGACCCTCTGTTTGAGCATGCTGCAATTCTTAAGACTCCACTTTGCCATAAACTCACAAACTTTTAGCTCCTTTGCCCCCCTTCCCCCAAAAAAGATAGGAACATTTGCCAAAAACACCAAGTTTTAGCTCCACTGCCCACAAAATTTTGAATTTTTTTAAATATTTTTTCAGCTCCACAATCTTAAATTTGGTGAAAAATCCATTCCAAGAACATCAAACGGTGCAAAATTCAGTTCCAATGACCCATTTTTTTGCAAAAAAATATCAGTTTTCAAGCCCCCAGGTTTGGTGCTTTGTGGCACACACCCCTACCAAACCAAAGTTGAGTGCCCTTCTAGTGACCAAACTTGAGGATGTCCTAACAGTACTCTTAATCAATAAAATAATGTTATTATTTTATTATTTTTGGGATACATTGTACCATATGCCATTTACAGAAGGCAACAAAAAATATGATAAATGCTGTCTCTGCACCAAAACAGGTGGAGTTGAAACGGTCTTTAAAACAGTGACTTAAGGTTTGCTAATAAACATTTAAAGAGACACTGGCACATTTGAAAAATAGTGCACCCTCTAGATTTTTCAAAATTGATATTTTTGCATGGTTGTAAAGCTTTTATATACATTAGCCTGCACCTGAAATTATTAAACCCAAAATCAGCATGCCTATGGTAAACTAAACAATTTTATAATTAATGTCGCCGTGACATTAATTCAGCAGACGTCGCGGAAATGGCGTGTAACACAAGAAAACACACGCTAGAGTTGATTCTCACTGCATGTACCTTGTTTGACCGGTCTGCGACCTTTGTGGTTTTAATATTAATGAGTATGAGTCTATGATATTCATATAATAGACACATTTTGTTGATTAAAGTTACGGCAAACTTAAAAGTTAGCCTACAAATTCCCCAGATGTCTTTAGCCTCTTATTAATGTCCCTATCTGTTTTTGGGCATGTTATTATTGTGTAAAATATATCTCTATTCTTCCAATGGCCTAGACTACCATTTGCGAGCAAATGGAAGAAATGTCATATTTTCTGAAAATGTGCCAGTGCCGCTTTAAGATGGTGTCAAATTATTCATTGCTAACCTTAGAAGTACTTACTCATTATATTATCGTTCATTTCACATTGGGCTTGCTGCTGTAAAGATCCATCAAATGTAACTATTTTCCTTTCATTACAAGGTAACCGAGACGACCTACACCATAACTGATCTGATGGAGGGCACCAAATATCAATTCCGTGTATCAGCTGAAAATCTTGCAGGAGTTGGTAATCCAAGTGAACCCTCAGACACTGTCACAGCTAAATTACCTTATGGTAAGATTTCCCCCACACAATTTAAATGACATCATCCCATTCATCATTCCTTAAAGAAATCTACTAATCTTGACTTCTTTTAAGACCAAAAGAAGGCCAATCCATTCCCTGTAATATATATTCTAGTTAAGATCCTCACAGAATAATACTTGCAACTGCTTGTATTACAGCTGTGTTTTTTTTTAGTACAGCCTCTAGCCAGGGGTTGGGGGAGCTGATCCCCCCCAAAAAACAAGCACAAATTTAACCCCAAAATGACTTGTAGTATGTCTAAAATTACTAAAATATTGGCATCAAAGTGACTCCTGACCCCTTTTTTGGTAGATTCATGAAAGAGTAAAAAAAATATGCCCCCATTTTCCAAAATCCACCCCCCCCCCAATAAAACTTTGGCTATGGGCAATTCCCTAATTTGTTTCTTCCCCCAGTTTTGCCCCCTGGGCAGAAGAATAATTATGAATTTTGGGCAAAAATAATCAGTGATTTGAGGCCAAAAATCACAAAATTTTGGCAAAAATCAGCAATTTTAGGCCAAAATTTGTTTTAAAAAACTCAAAATTTGGGATGTTTCTCTCCGTATCTGTTAGTTCTATCTAATTTTATACAAGTTTTAGCAACAATTAAAAGGGATAATTTTGAAATACAGGTGTGCAAAAGTATGATCTATCATTATAACATACTTTACTATAGCATTCTCTATGGCCCTCCCATTGTTAATTGCTTGAATTTGGACAAGATAAAGCCTTCAGAGAGATTGAAAACCATGGCCGAGAGTGGCCGCATCCTGGCTTCATCTGCATCAACATTTTTTAGGATGTGCACAGTATTGGTGGTATTCATAATATCAAGTCCAGGCATATACTTCATCCTATAATGCATTCTTGCCAGCCTACTGCGTCTGACACTGACTTGGGAAGGGTGGTGGCCCGGGCAGTGGTGGGTTGAGCGCTTTGGTCCCAAGAACCCTCCCTCACCAGTTCCAGTAACTATCATGGCATTGTGTGGATGTTTTCTTTTCTTCATCACAAGTTTCAAGAGAATGCTTAGTCTTTAAGTTATTGTTGCAAGAAATTGTTTACTATGGCATTTATGTGTGTACTTAACTCTTTGTTTGCTGTTCAAGTATCTTGATGAATTCGTTCCTTGTCTATTTTTTTCCAGATCCTCCTGGAGCACCAGACAAACCTGACGTATCTGATGTCGACGCTACAGAGATGACTGTCACTTGGACTAAACCAAAATCTGATGGCGGCAGCCCAATTACTGGTTATATCCTGGAGAGAAAAGATCAGTCCTCCACCAGATGGTCAAAGGTCACAAGAGAGCCTATTTTGGACACCAGTTTCAAGGTTAAAGACCTAATTCAGGGAGAGATGTATGAGTTCCGTGTAGCAGCAGTGAATAATGCAGGACCAGGGCCATTCAGTGAACCGTCTGAACCAGTAACTGCTAAACCACCCTATGGTAAGAATAATGTATTCTTCAATTACAACTTTCTATTATTCTATCTGTTAGGAAATACAGCCAAATAGTGTTTAAGTCCTACAAATGTAACTATTTTTTTAAGATCCTGACCACATTAGTCATATTTGTGAGATGATTAAGCAAAACGAGTTAGCTGTCCCTAAGTACGGTTTTGAGATATGGTCCAAAATAGATGCAGAGGGGTGAAAATATGGAATTTTACTTTTTGCAGAAGTGTTAGAGTTACCTTTTATCCATAACCTGGTGAAGTGTTGGATTTTAATAAAAATGATAAGTGGGTCAAAGTGATGAATTTTCAAAGCTTTTTAAAATTGCGCTATATAGTTCAGTCAATTAAAATTGACTCAACTACATAGTGCAATTTTTAAACTTATTTTCTCCATTTCTTGTTTTTGAGGTGGTACCTGGCATCATTCAAAATACCATATCTTGGGATCTGTATGTCCTATTGTCATAAGATTTTCAATAAATGAAAACTGCTAAAATCATGCTTTTTAAGAAAATACAAAAAACAACAACTGATTGGGTCGACTTACAAAAAACAACAACTGATTGGGTCGACTTCAGACTCATTCTGCTTGATATGCATCACATAGGCGTTAAAATTTACCTTGGTACAAAATTTGTTTACTCAAGCAAAATCCAATTCCGTTTCAGAACCTCCTGGCCCTCCAGGTAGACCCACAGTGTCTGACATTGACGCAACACAAATGACTGTCTCCTGGACTCCACCAGAGTCTGACGGTGGCAGCCCCATCATTGGCTACACAGTTGAACGCAAGGACACAACAAGTACGCGCTGGATCAAAGTCAACTCAGACCTTACAACAGAGACCAGCTTTGTTGTTACTGGGCTTACTGAGAAGTCAGAATACCAGTTCCGTGTCATTGCTGAGAACAAAGCTGGACCAGGACCTGCTAGCAAGCCATCAGATGTCTACATGGCTAAGCCACCTTATGGTAGGAAGACTGTTCAATGTCAGATAGAAAATAGATTTTAGAACAAATTAAATTTCAGAAAAAAATATTGTATTTATTTACATGCTTTTGATATTTCATGCCCATATTTGCTTACAAGTGGGTATGATGTTATGTGCTGTGTAGATGTTCCTGAAGCTCCAGGTAAACCTGAGTCATGAGATAGATGCCACTCACATGGTGATCACATGGACACCACCTGCTTCTGACGGTGGCTCTCCAATCACTCACTATGTCATTGAGAAGAAAGAACCTAGGTCTTCAAGATGGTCACAGGTTACCAAGGAGACGGTGAAAGAGACGACTTTCAAGGTTGAGGAGTTGATTGAAGGGAAAGACTATGAGTTCCGTGTTGCAGCAGTGAACAAAGCGGGACAGGGTCCATTCAGTGAACCTTCTGAGCCTAAAACTGCTAAACTACCATTTGGTAAGGAATTCAAGATAGTTGCTTCAGGCTGGTCAAAATTGACAGCTCATTTAAACTTGTTAAAATATTATCACTTGAAGACGCTTTCAGTGAACTGTGAAAAAGTTTAAAATATTTCAAATTTGAAGGAGTAGTTTAAAAGTTAATGATGAGTCTCTGGAAATCTCATAAGGTATTTTGTTCAATGACAAGAAAGGAAGAAAACAGTGCCAGTGCTGAAAAAATGTGAATCTCTACTCAATTGATGTGAACAGATTCCGCTAACTAAAATATCATAACCATCTTAGGTTGCTTTTTGGTATTGTATAGTAGGTGAGAATTGTTACTTGTACAATAAATGGCACAATCTACTTTTTTATGAATTTATAGATTTTCTAATTTAGCAAATCGCCGATAAGAGCTTTTAAAGTTTCGGGAATACTATTACCAATATTTTTCCTACTAATAATCAAACATTTTTTATAAAAAACTTGGTCTAAATTAACTTGGTCTAAATTTAATATCAGACTAAAGATTTGTAACCATTATATTGATACTTTAATTTCACTATAACATCTGCTTATTTGGGTTAAGATGAGCGACACCATGTACTACAAAGCTTGGTCAAAGACCAATAAACCAGACACATTTTTAAATAATGGGCAACATTTTTCTTTCATTCCTTAATTTGACCAGATGTACCTGGTGCCCCAGGTAAACCAACTGTGTCCACATCGATGCCACAAAAGGACCGTCCCCATGGACTGCACCAGAGTCTACATGGAGGAGTCCTATCATCGGATACTTGTGGAGAAGAAGAACCCCAACTCTAGATGGTCAGAATAAATTCTACCCATTGAAGGCATGACCTTCAATGAAGGATTTGGAGAGAAATCAAAGTATCATTACCGTGTGATTGCAACCAATAAAGCTGGGGAGGGACCTGCTAGTGAGCCATCCAGAGGTGCATTGGCTAAACCACCATATGGTGAGTGCAATAAAGCAAGAGTCGCCAAAGAATATTTTAAAGTAGAAGGTGTATGGAAAGTCTGGGTTTTATTAAAGGTGCAACGAGAGATTTTGAGACACCCATATATTGTGTCATAATAGTAATTTCATATAGATTAGATGCTCAATAGATTCTTACCTTGTATGCTACAAAATGTCTGAAAAGAGAGAAAAAAATGATGATGTTTGTATTGCTTATATTCAATATAAAACATAGGCTGAATTTCATATTGACCATACTTACGAAAATAGAAATTTCACAATTTTTGTACCAAAGAAACAGTTTCTCGCTTAATCCTTTAGATAGGGATATTTTGATAGGAACAAAGCTTACATCAGGCCCCAAATCAGTACTTCGATTTTTGGACACATTGATATGTGAAATCTATCGTTGAACCTTCAAGCTCTTTGTTATTATATTCTGTTAGACCAAAATGAGTAGGCAGTCCCAAGAACTTGCAGTTTATGTACCAGGTTCTAAAATTTAGTGAATCTAAAGGTATTGAACTGGTTTAAACTGTGTCCGCAGTGTTTTTGGAACACAGTTCAATAGACTTGAAACCAGTTGAAATTGCGGTACAACCAGCTAAAGTCCCATTGATTGTGTCTGATGTACATAGTTGGAAAACAATGGAAGCCTGTTTTACAAGGATAATGGGAAGTCTTTTGTAATATGTCTAAGAGGCTTTATGGCTTTTTCTAGGCAAATCCACAGTTCTAAACAAGGATTTCACGTGGAAAGTTTATGAAAGTTCACAAACTTTTTGGTTAAAATGCATAGAATTTGTGATACAAAAGGGTAATATTACTCATGTACCTAAACATCTGGCCACAAGATCCAATTGTTTTAAGGTAATACAGTTGAAGAAATATTTAAAAATCACATCTGTAAAATCCCTATCTTGTGCTGATCAAGGCACTGATCGTAAGTTGATGTCCATGACCTGCATATTTCAATATAAGTAAATAAATGGTTTGCTTACAAAGTCTACCAACAAAAACAAACCTGATCTGAATTTCAGATGTTCTGAGGGCACAGGACAGACGGATGTCACCAAAGTTGACCGAACATCATCGCCATTCTTGGTCGCCACCCGAGTCTGATGGAGGCAGTCCAATTACTGGCTATGTCATTGAAAAGAAGAAAACCACATCTAACAGGTGGACAAAGGCTGTGACTGATACTGTGGAAGAGACTACACTACCATCAAGGATTTGTTGAAGGCAAGGAATATGAGTTCCGTGTTGCAGCTATCAATAAGGCTGGACAAGGACCGTTCAGTGAACCATCAGAACCAAAGACTTGCAAACCCCCATATGGTATGTACTTGTTCGTATACTATGTGTGATTGGTCACGATGAAACTTATGTGATTTCTTTAGCCAATCAGCAATATGGTAAAAATGGGGGTAGCGCTAAATAGGGCTAGAGCTTATATTTGAGGAAGCTGCATTTCAACTGGTTATTGAAATTAATATATGATGTAATTAGCCAATCAGATATGCTGTATGAGAGGCAGGTTGTGCTCATAGGGTTAAGAGAAAAGTTTTTGGTATGTATGTGTGAGATTCTGACCCGATATTATGGTCCAGGACCATAAGCAGGTAAATTATCTCAAAAGGCAGCTATTCACTTTTTTTTACTTCGATCGCCAACTCTGATGCTTTCATTGCAATCTCTGACCCCAAGATAAAATAATAATGAAGTAACAATTTTATGCCTGGAGTGGGAATCAAACCCATGACTTTCAGATTACAAGATGAGCACCTATAGATGCACGCCACATAATCTGAGCTGGCATACACACATCGCGAGTCTTTTGTAAATTCAGCACAATACATATTAATCTGTAGCGCCACTATGAGACGAGTTTGTAAATATATGTGTCCAGGACCCTATCTTTGGCCAAGAATCTGTCTCATATTAGCTTTCAGTAGTCGTCCGAATGGTATAAGCAAAGAAGATAAACAAATTTGTCACAATATTTAGTTCTAGCATTTAAAAGAAGACTGTCACTTTGCCAAATTAGATTCCCCGCTCCCTCCTCCCACCTTTTTTTCAGTTTCAGTCATTATAAATCAAGTACCGCGGTATTGTTGGACATGGAGATTACTTTATGTCCAACAGAAGGTTTATCAAATTCGTTGTCATTGATTACATTACCAGATGTTCCTGAAGCTCCAGGTAAGCCTGATGTCACAGAAGTCACTGATGCCACTCACATGGTGATCACATGGACAACCAACCACCTATCATCCCTACTGTTGCTCTCCAATCACAGCCCTACATGCGATTGAGGGAACGACAGATGTCAACCCAGACGTGGATAAATCACATACTGAAGATGTCCCAACTGAGCTCAATTCTGGGAAGGTTGAGGTCTCATAGAAACAAGAGAGTAGAATGGGTTCAGAGTGGCTGCTGTCAATGATGCAGGACAGGGAATCCATTCAGTGAACCCTCTGAGCCCAGACTAGCTAACCACCTTATGGTAAGGTCACATGGTGTCCAATAAGTGATGACTGATTATTGCAGGCTTGTAGACCACCCTTGCAGTTGGGGGTGGGGGTTGGGGGGGACTAACGTCAGCATTGCTTCTTTTCCATTGTCCTTACCGTTTTCCCCTTCGCCCTTCTTTTCTTCTTCTTCCTCTCCTTTCTCCCCTTCTCATCAACATCCACATTTGTCTTGCTTTGTGCGTCCCCCATTTTAGTCCTTCGGAGGAGGGGAGCACAGATACTCCTGCCCCTCCAACTGATTATAAGCTCGTTTGACACTGGGGCAGTTACCAGTGACACTAAAAGTTCATTCATACTCCCTGCATTGCGTGAAAATGACTAGAATAACCTCCTCTGACTGCGACAGCAGGCAAGCAGCAACAAATGAACTGTGTTACTGCTCATTGAGGTCAGATATGGTATGTTTTGTCCATTTTTCTAGTCAATGCATTAGAAGTAATACTGGAACCTTACTTCCTTTAAATATTGTTAGATGTGCTCTGTGACGAGCCAAACTTTTCTCTGACATTCGCTGCAGTTTTTTTTTCACTTGACAGCAACATGACATTTTTTTGGGCCATAATATTTGATGGTTGTTGTCTGAGTTAATGAAATTTGTGTCCATTTCAACAAGATTGTCGTCTATAAGTTCTTAATTAACCTGGATAAAGCAAAGCTTTGAATTGAAATCTACAATGTCCCAAATTGCTTCATACTTAAAAGTGTTTTTCAACTGGTGTCCCTTGTTTTCCTAAATTATAGTCTTATAAAAAAACGAGGATTTCAATTTACTAATAAAAATCTTACTAATCAGAGTTTGGTGATCCAAGTTTTGTTAAATAGCTAGCAAAAAAATAATTTCAAAGTGTGAATTTACTTCCACACTTTTCTTTTTTACAATAAAACAATCATGCGTAGTCATTTAATTGATAAAAAATAGAATAAAAATTCCAAAGAATTGAATAAATGTGTATGGACTTTTCTTTAAATTGCTTGTGACTTTCGTCTTCCTCCTCAAAGATTCCCCGGGTGTCCAGGCAAACCACCATCTCTCCGAATTGATGCCACAAAGGATGAAACAGTACCCTGGACTCCAACCCAATCAGATGCGGACACCTATCACTGGCTACTATGTGGAACGAAAAGAAGCCACCAGCTCCAGAATTGACCAAGATCACCAAAGAACCTGTCAAGGATACTACACTGAGATCTAAAGACTTGATGGAGAAATCTAAGTACCATGTTCCGTTGTCCCTGAGAACAAAGCTGGTGTGGGACCGGCTAGTGAGCCTTCAGATCTGGTCATGGCTAGAGTTGCCATTTGGTGAGTACCAGTCATCTTGTAAGGGTATCATGAGTAAAAAGAACCAGCCAGCTAATTAAGTAAGATCTTTCAAACAGTGTTGTAGACTGACAAACATGCCTGCTTCAAATTTGAGTGTTGAAAATGTGAACATTCATGTGTTTTATTCTGTTTTAATTATCACACACAAGTAGATCCTTGTTCTTTGATTGGAGGATTATAGGTCACAATGTCATTAAAGAAATTATATATTTCACCTGCTTAATCACATCTGAGCATTTTTTCCCATTCAGCGTGCATTTTTGTGGTCTCGTCACATGGTCGCCCCAGCAAGGACCCCCTCAATTTGGCAAAAGTGGACCTTTACCAATTTAACCTTTTTTGTTGACAAACAAGCATAGAAAACCCTAATATTGCTTGCTCCACTCGCAAAAATAGATTTTTCTGGCCTTTTTTTTAGCCCTTTTTAATTTTGTGGGGAATTGGGGGTGTTCTGCCCCCTTCGCCCACAGCTGTTTGGAAAGTCTCATTTATTATGAAGGAAAACGAGAATTATTTAAAACAAAAAATATCCAATGGCGACACATCTTCCGACAAATAATTTGGAAAGTATTTATCCGCTATACATTCTGTGTAAATGTGAACACAAATTTATGAGGTCAAAATATGATTTTCAATTAAAAACTGTGTTACACGTTTTCTATGGGCGAAATAAGATATAGAGGGCGCGCGCTACCTTATAACATACATAGTTTTTTTTCTGGGTTTTGCGGAGTTAATGGCTCTTGCATGGGTCCACACGTATATCAGTGTATCAAATTGTGTCGCCATGGCTTAAATTGCTCTAAAATAGAATAAGAGACAATTTGCATCGGGGTCAAACAGCTGTCGCCCACTGGTTACACGGCATGCACAGACGTATATAGAACTTTGCCCTAGTGTATTGATACAATTATGCTGCCATGCAGCAGTGCTGCAGCGAGTCTCAGAACTTGCATATTCGATGAGGTTCTTTGTTGGTGAAGAATGGCACACAATCTGGTTTCAGTTTCTGCCGGCTAAAGATATGTTGCAGCCCACGTTCTATTTGTTTACCATGGCATGGAGTTTTGTTGGACCATGTTTAAGGCTAGGGGATATAGCAATTGTACCAGGCCCGTCTGCAGAGGGTGCGGGGGTGGGGGGGCTGCACCCCCTAAATTCCACAAGGTGTAATTTAAGGTCCACTTTTGCTTAATTTGTTTATAAAAAGGTCCAACTTTAGCAGAAATTTTGACAAGAAAGTCCACTTGTTGGTGTTGAAGAAAGGATCATAAAGTCCAAAAAGGACCATTTACCCCCCTTTAAAATTAGGTCCAATTTCAGCATGCCAAGGTCCATGTTTAAAAAAAGTCCACTTTTGAAATAACAAACCTCCCCCCCAAAAAAAAAAGCGGCATATGCCTGATCATGCTAAAAATTATAGTTTATTACTTGATATGATTATAATTTTAACAGAGTTACAGGAGCTCCTGACAGACCCACAGTCACCAAAGTAGACGCCACTCTCATCGCCATTACCTGGTCTCCACCAAAGTCTGATGGAGGCCCCTAGTCCCATTATGTTGCTACGTCATTGAGAAGAAGAAGGGCATCGGCCCGATGGGTCAAGGATTACAGAGAGACTCTTGACAGAGACCTGATTCACAATTCGTGATTGTCGAGGGCAAGGAGATGGAGTTAAGAGTAGCAAGCTTTGAACAAGGCTGGACAGGGACCATTTAGTGAGCCTAGTGAGCCTACACTCTGCAAACCACCATATGGTAAGTAATAGTTAGAGACACAAAACAACAAATTCATATCTTAGTTCTCTATCTAATGTTGTGTCATATAGGATGGGCCTGCTGCCAAACATTTTGGGGTAGCCATGAGATTACATAACAACAAATCCTATCTTTTATTATCAAATTCTTTTTAGTTTTGATGGTTTTAATAGCCAACAAGATTCTGATTCAATTATATTTGTAAAAAAGAGGACAAAAATAATCCTGCAGTTAAAAAAAAATTAACCCGCCCGTAATAGCCATACTTAACCCTTGCGACTGAATAAGGAATTTAAATTGTCAGATGTGAACGATGACGATTATTTTAACCCTTTCAACCGTGGTAGATTCTGTGTGATTTGGGAAGCCATCTTAAAAACAACTGACCTAAGTTCAGGGTGTTTGTACTCATTTGGATGCATTTAATGTGATTTCCAAATATGGTCATGAAAGGAAAGTTTTATCTCTGAGTGAATTAATTTGTCTGCGAGCAAAAAAGGGTTAACAAGAGGAAAATGTACCGATGCGCTTGGAGCACAATTTTATGTAATGCTCCAGGAAGCAATAGATGTTGACAAGTCCTCCTGATAGGCATTCAAGAGCCATCATTAAACATTGCAACATAAAACATCTATTTACTCCATTTGAAGATTGTTCATCGGACATAGCTTCATTCCAAAGTTTCATTATCCAAGGATACAATTTTGATGTAAGCAGAAACTTTACTAATTAGAAGATACTTTAAAGGGGAGGCCCTAATTTAAGTTACCAGTATATAAAAGTTTTCATCTTGATTAGAATGGCCTTAACTCAAATCCCCATCTGTAAAGTTTTGCATCGATATTTCAACCCATTTTGACGTGTTGAGAGCTAAAAATGTGGATTTGTAATCCCCATAGAGTCAGTACTTTTGTAAAATTAATATTGGTCAATCAAAATGGGACAACCATTTTGATCATAAATCCAAACCAAACATCTTTAGCATAAGATTTCACAGGGTAATGAGAAAAAGAAAAGTCTTTCTTCAGGTACGAAATTCTTGAACCACTTCAGTAAAATCTGGGTTCTGGGGAGGTGGCTATTAGTGATCGGACAATGACCCCTTTAACTATAGTAAAGGGAATTGAAAACATAGGGATGTAAACCATGTTCACTAGTATATAAACCAGTTCACTGCCTAGCAACAGAAATAATCCAAAACACCATACCCTCTTGTCCCTTGTTCAGGGTTCTGAAGCACAAACACCAGACAGACGTAACTGAGGGTCGAGCCACTCACATGGTCAATCACCCTGGAACCACCTGCAATCTGATGGTGGCGCTCCAATCATAAACTACATCGTGGAAAGGAAAGAGGAGAACATGAGAACCAGATGGATGAAGGCCCACAAGGGTGAACTTCATGCAGCTGAGTGACTCGGACGGTGGAAAGGTTTGATTGAGGGCAACGAGTATAGTTCCTAGTTGGCAGCAATACAAGCTGGACAAGGTCCCATTCAGTGAGCCTTCTGAACCCAACACTTGCCAAACACCTTAGGTAAGAATTGTTAGTATTATGTAACAGTAATTTGTAAAATGCAAGTTGTGTACCAAAATCTATACAAAAGACAGAAACAAACTGTAGTCTTGCAGGCAGCAGAGATCAGGGGCATAACAGGGGTCACTGTCAGGAGGAGGAAAAATTCCGATTTTGAGGCAGATTTTCCGGTTGGAGGTGTTTGAGGTAGATTTCCTTATTGGAGGTGAGAAATTCCTCGGTGGCATGGCAAAAAAAAAAGGGTTGATGATTCAGCATGATTTTCAAGCTTTTATTCCCAGTCTCCCAACTGTTAAGCTACAACAGTAATACATCAGAAATTTCTTTCAAACTGAACTATCACCTAAAATGAAATTAACAGCATTTTCAGCTCAATTTTGGGAATAAACTAACTTTACAAATATATTAAATTTTTGTATTTTTTTCTGAAACACTTTTTTTTGCCACAGAACAACTCTAATTTTCAAAAATTGCATTTATTCTGATGATGTGGTGTATTTAAGTATTCATCCAACAGTACCCCAGTGGCACGTTTAGTAAATTTCATTAAAGAGAGACATTGAAAAATTAGAATTCTTGCATAGATGATTTAGTGAATTATATATAATGACAACACAATGGAATCATATAGAAATCATTATTGAAGTTATTCATCACAAAACAATCCATGTATAAATATTAAACATCTTCCAAATTACACTTTTAAAAATACCATTTCGAAGTGAATGCCACTTTGTTGCATGAGGTAAGAGATACAAATTCAAAGTTAGTTAGTTGGTTAGTTAAACCAAAGTTTAAATACGGTTTTTTGATTAAAAGATTAACATCAATTTCGTTTTTTATTTCCAGGGTGCTCCTGGAGCTCCTGGCAAACCAGAAGCATCAGAAATTGTGCCTTGCCACAAAGATGACAGTCTCTTGGTCTCCACCAGAATCCGATGGTGGTGCACCTATTACAGGATACTATGTAGAAAAGAAGGACACTACCAGTACCAGATGGGTGAAAGTCAACAAGAAGCCTGTGAAGGAGACTACTCTAAGAGTTACTGACTTGACTGAGAAATCCAAGTATCAGTTCCGTGTGTCTGCTGAGAACAAGGCTGGTGTTGGACCTGAGAGTGAGCCTTCTGATATCTACTTGGCTAAACCACCGTATGGTGAGTATGCTTAGAAAACAGAAGTGCATCTCTGTATGCTAAAGTCTGAGGTTGGTATTCTGAAAGGGGATCTAACTTTAGTCCCGGGTTTAAACCAGAATTAGTCCTACAAGAGTTTCCTTTCAAAATACTGTCAAAGTTAAATGTAACAGGTGAGAAAATTTGTCATGGATGTGCCGTTCCGACGTATCCATGAGAATTTTCTCACCCGTTACAGCACATTTTTAGAATAATTATGTTAGAAGGAAAAAAAGGTCCACTCACGTAGGACTAACCCTGTTTAAACACGGGTCTAAAGTTAGACTCCCTTTCAGAATACCAGCCTGAAATTATAACTTGGTGTACAATGAGGAATCTAAAACACCCAAATTGGGACAATTTTAATTTCCAACAACTTGAAGTTATAGATAATTCAACAATTTTCTCCCGCATTAGTATCATAGTAATTTTTATACTTGACTTGAATATCCCAGGTTCAGGACCATAGCCAGAATTTGTTTTGGGGGTTGTTTGTCAAAAGTGAACCTTTTTCCCAAACTTCTTGCCTTTTTTCAATAAAAAACAGAAATTGCACTTGGAAACAGTATTTTATCCTTTTTTTATTTTTGGAAGTGGGGTGGATGCCCACATTGTACCCCTTTCCCACTGGTGGGGGAGGGGCATTTGTAGAAGTAGGGAATCAGAGGAACAAAACAATATATGTTTTCCTCAAAACAATCACAAATTTTCCTTATATGACAACATTGAGGGCAAGTGTCCCAAACAATTATGACCAAGATTGTAGGCTCATAGCGAAACTGACTCATAGCGAATTGACTCATAGCAAAATTATACTAAACATGTCATCATATGCATGATGATATTACTCATCCAACTTTTAAACCACGATTTGATTTTCAATTCTAACCAGATGTTCCAGGCAAGCCAGACCAACCTCAAGTCACAGAAGTTGATCGTACCCACATCAGTATCTCTTGGTCTCCACCTGAATCTGATGGTGGCAGTCCCATCACCAGCTACATCATTGAGAAGAAAGACACCTCCTCAACAAGATGGGTCAAAGCAACCAGAGAAACTGTCATTGACACAGAGTTCACCATCAGAGACCTCACCGAAGGGCAGGAGTATGAATTCCGTGTTGCTGCTGTCAACAAGGCTGGAGCTGGACCGTTCAGTGAACCTTCTGAACCCAAGAAGTGTAAACCACCATATGGTATGTATAGAAATCAACTGATCCATAGTTTTAAAGGTGTTGTATAGTGCATTCAAATTGAGTATTACAAAGTAAATTGTAAAGTAAACCTATCTGACAACGAAAAAATACAGCATTTCATGCTAAGTAGCATATCTGGTTGATCTAAAACTAATAAAAATGTGGGACAAGGCTTGTTGTGCCTGATTTGTGATAGTTGTGCTCTCAACATTTTATCCAAAAAGATGAAGCCACCAGGGAGAAGGTGACTGAGACGGAGTTTACTATCAAGGGGAAGGAGAGGGGGAGAATTGCACCTAGGTGACGGGATAGAGAAAAGGTTTCCCGGAGGAGTGGAGGCGTGAGGTGATGCGGCTGGGGAGTATGAGTGGGGGGGTGACAGACCTCCCACATCCACCATCGTGCCTTTCCCTTCTTCCTGGTGCTATTTTTCCCAATTTGCTACTTCGTGGTGTTACAAGGTCAGGACAGGGACCATCAGTGCCCCAAGGGGTCTTCACACCAACATTATAATCAGCTGCTCCATAATGGGTACGGACGGATAACCACTTATACAAATCTATGAAACTACCTTTGCTTTGTCTTTTGATATACAAACCAAACTCCAACTCTCACAACAAAATCCCACCCACCCCCCGAGCACCACACAAGCACACACAACCACACACATGCACCCACACCCACACCCTACAAAAACACACTCCACAATACCAATTCTTTTAAACCAACTGCAAATGAGGACTTTATAGTTTGCCATAGTGGTCGCTATTTAGGATAGTAATAATTCAGAATGGACCGTCAACCATGAGCACGAACCTCCAACTAAACATCAGGCCAATTGGAAATATACTGTCAAAATCCGCGGACATAAACAAGTGGAAGAAGATTGGAACACTGCATTAATCACGTTCTGCTGAATAAGAAAAACAACATGTTTTTAATTGAGACGTCCCCGTTTCCTCTTCCTCCTTTCCTCCTTCCTCTGTGCCACGATTAGAAGATAATGTCTCATGTGTGTGTCCCCAGTTTGTCGGTGCTTAAAAGCGGGTGCACAACACAGCATGCACACACAGACACACAACATTAGATTGCATCCAAATTCTGCCAAAATAATATGAAAACTTTTCATGCATGTACATCAGAAATAATTCAGATTGGTGAATTTTAATCTTTTGGATTGTGAATGAATCAGTGGGTCACAAAACTGGACCAAATTGGCCAAACAAACAGTGTTTTTTAAGAACCATATGCAACAAGCAAAGTTAAAAAATTACTTATATGTCTAATCTGTTTACTAACTGATACATGTAGACTGTTTCCCTTGAACCATAGGGTGTATATATGTGTTGAAATTAATAATGAGCCAGTAAATCTACGCTGCCTATTAGAATGACTTTGTACTCTGTCATAAATGCTCAAAAAAAAATCATCTCAACCTCTCCTCTCTCAAAACCCAAATGTTTGCGTTTTTTATTAGGGACATTCCGAATCATCCATTTTCATTGGTCCTTTGTTTAAAATCCAAACACATTTTGAATAATGCCCTTAAATTTACAACAGCTGAAAATTCTTGTCTCTATATGTTTTAGCAGTGGCACATAACAGGCAATTTTTTTCACTTGTTTGTAAAATTAAGGACACTATTCCTTGGTTGACCATAACTGGTACACTGTTTAATGGATCCCGAGTACCAGAATACTACTAACTATTACAAGTTTATTAGGGTTTGCATAACATTTTCCAAGCTTACAGCACTACAAGCACTGGCTTGTACAATGTTTAATTCGAGTGCTGACAACTTGAATCCTTTTTCCACAGTAATCCCCTGATCTCCTTGGCAAACCAGAATCTCAGACATCAATGCACACAGATAAGTGTCCTTCTGGACAATCGCCAGAGTCTTAATGGAGGAAGTCCCATCACAGGCACATCGATAGACAAAAGAAGCAGGAGAGCACCATATGGACTCGCACTCACTAAGAACCACTTCACACAGACACTTACCTATGAGGCAGCCGATCTGAAAGGCTGCAATGTGAGTATCAATTCAGAGTGATGGCTTGAGAACAAAGCTGGAGTGGGACCTGCTGCGAGTGAGCCTCTGACAAGAGGAGGTAAATGGAACACGATTGATATGTGAAATGTTTCTTGTTTTGCTTCAAATATTTATGTATTTAGAAAAAGGTGACCTCTATATGCAATGATTTGTATCTATCTCGGGTTTGTAATCATGTGGCTTGGGGGTCCTCGCATACAAATCGAAGTTGGGTTTCGCAGTTTCATATCATATATTCTGCTAGAACATGGTATATATAGGGCATCTCCTTCTAAATCCATAATGTTGATTACGGCCGCTTGATTGAGACTCAAAATAAAGACTGAAATACATTATGCGCTTGTTCCTCCTTGGTATCCACGTAAACACATTCCTCTGTTGTCCAGTGATATCCCCGGCCGCGTTAGGTTTGTCGAGAGACCAGTTCGAAAATACCGCATATTTATCATCTTCACGTATTAATTCAATCTGCCAGTTTTCCTCCGAGTTCCTATTCAATATTTAATGATATTTCTAATAATCAATTCCGCACTCCCAAAAGTTTGGCATTTTTAACAGGGTAATATAAGGGCAAAAAAATATTAACATTCTGTTTAAATTACATAGAAACTTTCTGTTGTTATTTATGTCTATTGATCTCGAAGAAACTGTCATAACTTTTGGAGAAATCAAGCAAGAAACAGTAGCTTCGTAATTCTCTGCAATTGGCTTTTAATAATTGTTAATTTAAATTAAAAACAATTTTGTATAGATAACACAAATATTGAGGGCCAATTTTCTTCTTTTCAAAACCACAATCACTATTAGTTTTTTTATTTTCCCAGCTACTCCCAGGCACGCAGCGCAACCTGAAATAATCAGACTTGATCCACACGAATGACAATCTCCTGGACTCCGCCAGAATCTGACGGGCAGACAGCTGTCCGGGGCTACTTTGTGGAAGGCGCAAAGACATCAAGAGCACACGCTGGGTGCGGGGTCAACAGGAGCTTGTTAAAGAGACTACACTGACAACACTAGTTTTTACAAGAGTCTGAGTATGTGTTCCGTTGTTACAGCTGAGAATAGATTGGGCTGGACCACCACACTGAGCGATCGTCAGATGTGTATGATGGCCAAACCCACCATAATGTTAAATGAAGTGATTGTATTAGCTTTGTGCTAACTCTGGTTTTGGTGCTTATGTAATATGATCATTCTTTAAAAACACCTGTGAAAATGTCAGCAAGTTTTCTTGGCTGATTTGCCAAACCCAGGTGTATGGCGCTGGCGTGTTGGACGGTTATTTGGAGATTGAAGCCTTCGGCGTCGTTCCTTCCGCATTCCACGTTTTGCTACAATTCGAGCTGGCCTGCCAATGTTGCGTCGTTGGTGGCATGTTTCGTTGCATTCAATGGTTTGTTCAATTTTTGGTGTCACTTGGTGGGTGGCATCCTTTCTTGTTGTATTTAAGGAAAATAAAAGCGTAAGGATCACGCATTGTGTTAAAGATACTTTTTTAAATTATAAAGCTGTTTAAAAAGGAATGAGAATAAAGGGATAATTGGGTACTGGTCTCTCTTTTGACACCAATTAGTTTGCATGGAAAATGGGGCTGGAGGCTGAGTTCTTCCACAAGATGGTATCACCTGGTTTCAATTCGTCGTAAAGGAGAGTACCGATTCCCAAAATCAGACCTTTCTTCCTAACTCTAGCAAGCACCATCACGGACTCGACATTTGTCATAGCATGAGTAAGAAGTAACATTAAAGTGACAGAGAGTTTTTTGAGGCACAACAAAATGTCTCTCAATTTTCCACTGGAATCTTCATCGACCACCTACCAGAAAAGTTTCAAGGTTTAATTTGAGACAAAAACAAGTACAAAAGAAAACCGCAAAACCTTGTTTTTGAACTTGCCTCGATCGCAAAAATCGGTCCCATAGAAAACCATGGCTTTGACTTTCTGTCGTGCACAACAGAAAGTACTAAATCATCATCGTATTACTTAAAGACGGTTTTGTTTCGGCTAAAATTCCTTCAGGTGGATCTAATACATTGGTAATCATTCCAAATAGAAAAAAACCGGGGTTCAACAAAATTGGGGTGGCTTCTTTCTTCTGTGAAAATCGCCTCATTCTCTTTTAAAAAAAGTGGGACACAAGGACGTTATTTGAAGCACGCCCGCAATTTCATTCAAACCAAGACCGATGCTTTTATGTATGAAAAGATGATTCGTGTATCCTTTGGACTATTGAATTTCCTCTCATCCCCTACCCATAAATAAACAATCAGTCTCTAAAAATAACTGCTTTATATATTACTTGTGCAGATGTTTCCAAGTGCTCCAGGAAAACCGACGTCACTGCAGTAGACGTACCGTCTAATCGGGACTCCACTGGTCTCCACAACCTAGTCTGATGGTGGGCAGCGTATCACAATCACCGTCTATAAATCACCTTGAGAAGAGATATAAGCCCTAACGCAAGAAAAAGATGATAGAGCCCACAAGGAGTCTGTGACAGCAAATTAACTTTCACTGTTACTGACTTCTAATTTGAAAGGCAAGACCTATTAGTTCCTTTTCCGTTTGCGGCCACACAACAGAAGGTGGTAACTGGACCCTCAGTGAGCCATCTGAGCCAACTCTCTGCAACCAACCATATGGGTAACGTTGTCGGTTGTCATTCTTGCAAAAGGAAGCTCAACTCACACGTCTAAACCCCCATGTAAATCTGCAAAATAAAATTATGGGTGAAATTCATAATCACTGTTATTGTGTTTTTGTTTTTCAAAAAATAATCTGATGCTGTTTCTGTTTTTATGGTATATATCCCTATGGGAAACTCGGCAGAATACCCATTCAAGCTACATAGAGAGTCGCCAATCTGGTTACGAGCAGTTACCTTTTTAGAAACATTGTACGTCTGGAAAGTCATCATCAGGGTTGATTTCCGAACGGGGCAGAATTAACTCTAGGGAGGCCCTTGTATGAAATGAAGCAACGCCCGAGTGGGGGTTCGAAAAAAACAAACCTGCGACCCTGAGATTTACAAGTCCAAGCAGGCTTTGACCATTGCACCACAACGACCCGACCATGGAATTATTCCTGTCTGATTTGGGATTTTTTGCTTAATTGCAGAAGAAGTTCAAAATCATTTAGTTTTCTTCTTCTCTCCGTATTAAACAACTACGAAAATTACAAAAAGTAAAAAAAGCCCCTCTCACATTATAAAATCATACAAAACACTAATAATTTCAATTCAACCTCAAAGAGACAATTTGTTAAGTAAAAGTCCACTTTTCATGAAAACGCCAAATATGTTTTTCCCTAAAACCCTGGTGACATTTGATTCATATGGGGGAGATTCCTGTCTGTTGTGTTTTCAGCTTCCCTCATTTTATTATAGAATTTAAGATAAATGTTATTGTTTTCTAATTTCTCCTTAAACCCAGATTACCGTGGGGCACCAGGCAATCAACAGCCCTCAACATTGATGCGACAGAAATGACAGTAACTTGACCTCCACCACCACAAAATCTGACGTAGGAGCACCGCTCAAGGGGTTAAACAACAATCGTAGAACGCAAGGATGTCACTAGCTCACGATGTGCGTGTCAACAAAGACCTCACACGAGAATTGACATTGAAGGTGACTGGACTCAAGGAGAAGTCTTAGTATCAGTTCCGAGTGTTGGCTGAGAACAAAGCTGGAGTGGGACCCTTCTGCATCCGAACCATCTGATGTCTACATGGCTAAGTCACCTATGTTAGGACGGGCATGTAATCCTTTGGAAATTGCTGGTTTTGGCCTGTGCTGGACACCAGTACATCATATTCTAATTAAACACATTGCTGCCAATGAACCTGTCCCTAATTCCGGTATGGTGTCCCTCCCAAGTTCGTGATAAGTGTTAATGCTCAGGTTTGTTTCAAGACCCAACTCATGATCAATCAATAAGCGTGGGTGGTATTAGCTTTATATTTTTGTCCGTAAAACTTGATTTCCGTCGAGCTAGGTGTCTCATTGGGTCAAGAGTTGTTCTTTTTTTTATTAAGGTAATTACGCATACTGGAATTACAAGGACCAGCCAGGTTTGACCTGTTTTGCCACCTTGCTAGATATGGGTAATTTTAGCTGTGCATGTCGATTATGAAAACCTTGCAAACTTTCTTTCTTCTTCAATCAACTTTATATATATTAGAAATTCCACTTGATCAATGTTTTATAACCTGTAGAAAATTTCTCTGAAAATTTGAAATTATTTACTGACTGTCGTTAAGCATCAGGAGGAGAAAGGGGCATTCCGGTCATTTATATATTTTGCTCCAATAGAGTGAGGTGTATCCTTCACCCCCCTTTAGCAGGGACAAAGACCCGGATTTAAAAAATGTTCCCACTATATCTTGTATTAAATTTGTTTCAAACTTAACCACAGGATTTGCAACATAAGCAATAGATCGTCAATTTTCACACACCAATTAATTACACCATCATTGCATATAGTGATTGATAGTGGTGTCAATGTGCCGGCAACGAACAAAGCCTTTGGCCGGCAGTATTAGCGTGAGCATCTGCAGGGGCTTGTGCTTTTTAAAAATTCGCGCACATCATGCGTGATAGTGCTATTGAATGCTGTATGGGCATATTCCTTCGCACCTCTAACATGTCAGTAGACAGGTGCTAATCTTGTGTTTTGTAAACATTGATGGTCACCGGGGATCATCTATAGGTTTAATGTCCCAATTTGTTTAAAAACAAATTTATCAAAAGTCAATAATTCAAGAAACTGCGATGGGTTCAACATAAATTGAAAAATATTCAGCATCCTAAGAAGTTAATTTCCAAGACCTAATAGTTCTCAAACTTGTGACAGTGTTGTTTAATTTTCAACCCTGGACCAAGAAGAATGTTATTATTGTTAAAATTTTAATTTTGCATTTTATAATGAATTAAATATTATTAATTTTGTTATAATTTTCAGAATATCCCAGAGCACTTTACAACACGCAGTGTCTGAACATTGACGCCACCCAGAATGCCGTTTCCCTTCCCCGTTTCTCCTCCTCCCTCCCTTCCTCTGGACTCCACCCAAGTCTGATTGGGTACTTTTTACTCCCCCATTGGGGTTGTTACGTTGTGAGGCGAGCAAACACGAGCAGTCGATGGGTCCAGTCAACAAAGGACCTTGTCTCTGAACTTGCTAACTTGACATACCTGACAGAGAATCAGATACCAGTTCCGTGTTTATTATGCTGAGAAAAAGGCTGGTGGGACGTCTAGTTAGCCTTCATATCAACACCATTTTCCAACCTTAGAGGGAAATTTGGGGAGGATAGAGGAATGGGAAGAGGAGATATGAACGAAAAAGAGGAGAAGGTGGAAGCCCGACTTTCATGTGTCAGGTTGATCAAATTACCCATCTTGCCTTTCACGAATACTCAACGTTGGGAAGGTAGGTGGGATGTGAGCTCTAATATCCTTCGAAACACCCTTTCTCGTCCATATTATATGTTGTGGATGTTTCCTTTTTGGTGCATGTTGCTCTTCATATAAATGGAATATTTGCTATTGAAACTAGGCCATTTTTGTTTCAGTTTTCTATTTCTTGATATCATCTTCAAATTATGTCAAAAGATGAGAATCGTATGACATTGTTAATAACAGAATGCTATAAAACACAGCTTTTGGTATTGTGAATGAAGTTCAATCAGTAGTTTGGACAATCAAATTTTAATGTAACAATTCATAAAACTTATACTACTAACTATGGTACTTTTAAGGTGGAAGGTGGAATCCTAATTATTTAAATTAAAGGAACGAAAAAGTGTGAAAATTTTTCTATAACTTTTTCTAATATTTGGGTATATCATCACAATCCTTTCACCTTCATCTAGCTACAGTATAGTGTCTGCTGCTGCTCATGACATGGCCTTGCAAGGTGCACATGCCTAGCAGCACTTAGATGGTAATATTTTCCCCTTATAGCTTCTCCCCAGATTCACTTGGGTTGACGAGTCAATTGAGATTAGTATCTGCTCAGGAAGCACAACACATTGACCACAGCCAGGGGTTTTTTTGAAAAATGTGAATTGCATTTCTCACAGATTTCCCCCACTATATCTTGTATATAAATTTCCCTCCAAATGGCAAGTTTTCCCTCCCATGGCCACCACTGTTCCGGAAGGAGCTTCCCACTTCCCCACTTTTTCGAGCCATGACCACAGCGGGGCTCGAACCCTCAAATTTAACGGTCCTAATGATCACGGATCCTGCGCATTGTTTTTTTCCACTCGACCACATATGCTCTTGATCAGGCCATACTAAAAATAAATATTGCTAAACAATACAAACAAAAACAAAACCAAAAAAAAAACAAATCAAAAGAAAAAGAATAATACCTGAATATATCTTATATACAGATGTTCCTGGTGCCTGCCCCATGCATAAACCATATGTCACAAGGTAACAACCCACCTACGTCTCCATCCAAATGGACCACCACCAAGACCGATGGAGGCAGTCCCATCACTGATGTGTTACAAATAAACTCAGGAAAAAGAGTACATCCTCACAGTAGTTGTCCAAGCAATGCCATCAGGAGACTGTCACTGAACCTTGAAGTACACCATCAAGAACCTTCTTGAAGCAATGATTATGAGTTCCGTGTGGCAGCCATCAACAAAGCCGACGGGACCATTCAGCAGTGCGCTCCTCTGATCCCTGCGCTATGGGCCAGCCACCTTATGGTACCCTGAATTTGCCCTTTGATTAAAATATTGTAGTGTACCCAATATCCTAGTCTCTACCTGTATAAATAAAAGCGTGCCTTATATTTTATCGAAATACGGTATAAAATGATAAAGATTTAATCCTCACAAGTCAACAATTTCACGTTAAAAGTTGAAAAAGAAGAGAAATTGACAATGACTGATAAACAGCAACATTTTTATATTACCACTGTGGCAAAGCTAATTGAATTGAGATTGGAGATCCATTTATGGTACATATATACGATCACTTTTAGTTCCATTAAAGGGGCATTTTTGTGATCCCACCACAACCTCGTCCGTCCGCGTGCCCCCCGTCCCCCCCCCGCCCTCTCCCCCGTCCCGCCTACTACCAACCTCAAAAAAGTTGAGATTTTTTATAATCTGCGAACCATCAGCCTTAGTAAATCCATGTTACCTAATATTACGTGCAAATCGGCTCGTACTGTCAGATAATATAATTCGCAATTTTGGATTTTCTGCTGGTCCGTAACAAACAAAACGGACCAAAAATTTACCGCCAAATGGCCATGGGGACCGTGGGAAACAAACATTTTGCCTCATAACACAAAACCGCCAATTCGGGCTCACTCAACTTTTTGTGGAATAACTTTTCCCTTTTTTCTCAAGATACCTATGACCATGAATAAACAGAAGGTGCTGGAATCGTGGAATGCACCTTTAACAGACAAATTTAAATAATGCCAAACTACAAGAAAGAGAGAAAACTGAGAGACATGTTTCCCGTTTGCTTTTAGTGAAAATTTGATCGCTAAATGTAATCTCGGTTTGTAAATTGTTCATGATTAGATGCCCCTGGTCCTCCAAAGCAAGCCTAAGGCGTCCGACATTGAACGCCAACAAGATGACAGGTGTCCCCCCCTGGACTCCACCAAAGTCCGACGGAGGCAGCCCGATCATCGGCTACATCCTTGAGCGCAAAGATGTCACAAGTACCAGATGGATCAGAGTCAACACCGATCTTGTGTCAGAGACTAGCTTAGTTGTTACTGGTCTTACTGAGAAGTCACAATATGAGTTCCGTGTCTATGCTGAGAACAAAGCCGGACCTGGACCTGCTAGTGAACCTTCAGATGTCTACACAGCTAAACCACCTTATGGTGAGTTCTTCTATCAAATGCAATCTGGACCTTTTGTGTAGGGACACTCTTTGGAATTTCTTTAACACTATAATTGTTCATCACCTAATAGGCAAAAAAAATATTCAGCTTTGGTTTTTCTGCACGTGAAAGCAATTATTTTGTTACATGCATGCCTCTTGCGTCAAGCATTCACCATGCGTATATCACGGCTTGTCTGCTGCAGTAGTGTTGCTTGAATCCACACTATTCTATAATCAGTTTGCGGTGTTAAGAGGCTTGCCTATTTGGTGATGAACCAAGTATAGATAGGCTGAAGTATTTCTGTTTTGTTCATCTGTGTTTGTCAGATAAATTGTGTTGATTTTTGGATATCTTGTTGCCACAATGTTGTCAAATCTCATTAGATGAAGAGTTAATCATTAGACCTAAATAAATAGAAGCACATGTCAAACTCTATCATTTTTGATCAATACAGATATTCCTGGAGCACCAGGACAACCAGATGTGACAGAGGTCGATGCCACTCACATGGTCATCACATGGACACCACCTGCATCTGATGGTGGTTCCCCCATCACAGAGTACATTATAGAGAGGAAGGAGAAGACATCTACAAGATGGATGAAGGCACACAAGAAAGAGGTCACTGAACTTACCTTGAAGGTGGAAGGTTTGGTTGAAGGCAAGGAATATGAGTTCCATGTTGCAGCAGTGAATAAGGCTGGACAGGGTCCATTCAGTGAACCTTCTAAACCAAGAATTGCCAAGCCGCCATATGGTGAGATTTTCTATGCTGTGTTTCTTGATAATTCTGGATAATATCTCTTAAGCTGACATAATTGCTACATCAAAATAAATTCTTTGAAACAACTTCCTGATGGTATTTTTCAAACAATTACACTTTTAAAATGCAAACTATTTCCCGACATAGCTTGAACATGACAACAAAATTTATCATCATCAACATCATCATTTTAGTTCATCTGTGAAACATAAATTGTTTGGTTCCCCCGACAGCTTTTACCAGAATCCTCTATGAAGAAAGGTTATATTCTGAAGAAGCCAGATAATTTCTATCTAATATTTGGATTGAATTTATTCATCATTTTATTTACAGCATGTATTAGAAAGTGTGCTTTTAGGCAACTCTTTTGAAACCTTTTTAATAGTAATCAGCCTCAAATTTTCAAATGTCTTTTACAATTTAGATGTTCCTGAAGCTCCAGGTAAACCTAAAGCATCTGACATCGATGCTACTGAAATGACAGTCACCTGGTCTCCACCAAAGTCTGATGGTGGCAGTCCGATAACCGGATACTATGTAGAGCGCAAAGAGTCAACCAGCACCAGGTGGATAAAGGTCAACAAAGAGGCTTTGTCGGAGACTACTCTGAAAGTCAAGGACTTGACAGAGAGATCTGAATATCAGTTCCGTGTCTCTGCCGAGAACAAGGCTGGTGTTGGACCAGCTAGTGAGCCTTCTGATCTCTACATGGCTAAACCACCCTATGGTAAGCACATTGTATAGGTGTTTTGCTGTTAAATGCCCTCTGTAATGTGTAACAGGTAAAGACATAATGGGATGAACACGATGAAGTGCCTTACAATTCAATTAGATGAAACGACATGTGCATTTGGGACTAAGCAATGATTCCATAAGATTATCATATGGATAGTAATCCTTTTTTTAAGTTTTGGTTTAGTTTAATCAATTAAATTAAATAAACAGTTATACAATAAATATAATAAGAAAATGTGAAATGTGCTAGGACCACCAAAGGGTAACCCTGTGTGGCTTACAAAGGGCATTTCTTACAAAAAAATATAATATTAAAAGTTAAGTTGCAGAGAGGGCAGATGTAGGCAGCATGATGCCAGGGGCAGAATGTGGAACAAAATGAGGGAAATTGAGAAGGAAAAGGTAGATATTCAAGTGAAAATTTATCCCCCTCCCCTTGCCCCATCTGGGTCCCCATCCTTGTGAACAGACAGCCCCACCTGCAATCAGACATTTTTGGCACCAAACAGGACACTTGTCCCCTTCAAAATCCACTGGACTGGTTACATGCCTTGTTAAAGTAAAGAAGAATAAAACAAGTGATAACAAATTACAAACAAAATGCAGTAGGAAACTCTGAGATAAAAAACGATAGGCACACATAAATTTAGAGGAATAAAAATGGATGCTGGTGCAAAATATCTTCTCAATTCAGAAGATTTATTTTGTTAAAAGAAATTTGGCCTGATGTTCACAAACATGAGGCACTGCCGAACTTTGTTGAAGCATGTCATATTGTGCATACTTAACTGATCAAGAAGTTTATCACATGGACAAGGGATGTGTAAGCCTTATAACTATGAACTTAATCCAATTGTAAACCTCTTCCACAGTGCAACAAAGTATGTGAAGTACATGGACATGTTTACCTACTATGTATGTGCTCATGTACCAGAAGTCTAATTTATATCATCATTCATTTTGTAATCTTTATACTATTAACCTCAACAGAGGTACCGAGCACCAGGGCAAACCACAAGTCACTGGTGTAGACAGTACTGAAATCACCATCACCTGGACTCCACCAAAGTCTGATGGAGGTAGCCCTATCACAGGTATATCATGAAAAAGAGAGATACCTCTTCAAGCAGTGGACAAAGGCTACAAGAGACTGTGAAGGAAAATACACTGACCATCAAGGACCTGTTTGAAGGCAAGAGTATGAATTCCGAGTCGCTGCGTGGTGAACAAGGCAGGGCAGGGACCGTACGTGTACCTTCAGAGCCTAAAGTTGAAAACCTCCATATGGTAAATTATGGCAATATATCGTCATTATGGGGTAGAAAATGATTTTTTAAAAGCTATAACACAAATAAAAACAACCAAATGATATAGAAGTCCATTACTGTTGTTTTAATTGTTTTATATTAAGCGTTAATGGGTGAGGTGAGGTGAATCCGGTTTCCACACCTCCGTTAGCGGGACAAAAACGGATTTAAACTTGTGTTTTACTACTACTACATGGTCTGATCGCTAATAGCCTTGTCCCCACCCCCCCCTGAGACCCCAGATTGGACCGGAAGTGGTCAAAATTTTGGATCAGAAGAAGGCTACTATTTTTCTCATTTACCGTCTGAATCTTAGGGCTAAAAGGCAAAAATGCCCCATTTGGGTGACCAATAATAATTACCCAGTTCTGTATGGGATTACAAAACTCACATTTTAGCTCTAAACTTAAAATGGGCTTGAATATCGGACGCAAAACTTTACAGATGGGGTGTTGAGGTGAAGATGAAAAATTTATAGACATTAAATGGGCCAATCCTCCGTTAAGTCGCCATACATAAACTGAAACAATTAATAGTATAAAAGTGTTGTCTCTTCCACAGTGTTCCAGGTGCTCCAGTAAGCCCAGGTCTCAGATATTGACGCAACACAAATGACTGTCAAACTGGAAACCACCCAAATCGGACGGCGGCAGCCTGTGATTGGCTACATGGTAGAACGCAAGGAAGTGACAGCCACCCGATGGTCTCGTGCCAACGGGAACGATCACAGATACATCGTACACGGTGACTGGGTTGACAGAAAGATCAGAGTACCAGTTCCGCGTGCGTCTGCTGAGAACAAAAGCTGGGAATGGGTCCTGCCCAAGCGAACCCTCAGACACCTTCATGGCTAAACCTCCATATAGTAAGTCGTATTCATTGTATCATCAATTATGCCAATTTATATCACAAATAAGTTGTAACCGGACAATTTACATGGAACACTCTTAGGTCTTCTTTAAAAGATCCATCTACAAATTAGTGTAGAACCCTTTCAGAATAGAACCTTTTTAGCCATAAAATCTCATTATTATGAAGATTCAGGCTGCATATCTCAAAGGAGTGTAACTTTAGACCCAGATTTAAACCAGTTAGTTCTTACATGAACTGACATTTTGTCTTCACTATACTAAGAAAAATTTAAAATAACAGGTGAGAAAATTCCTCATGGATCGGGCCGTTCCGGACCATCATGAGGGATTTTCTCACCTGTTACGGTACACCTGAGTATGTTAACAGGAAAAAAGGTACACTCACGTAGGACTAACGCTAGTTTAAACCCTAGTCTAAAGTTAGACCCCTTTGAGAATACCAGCCCTAGGGGGTACTTACACAGCCCGATTGATAACTCTATTTTGAGTAAACCACTCTTTGTCTTTCTGTGTTATTCTAGATGTTCCTGGTGCCCCAGGCAAGGCAGAAGCTTCCAAGCTTCGAGCCACACAAGATGAAAGTCTCTTGGACCCACAGCTTCAGATGGTGGTAGTAAAACCAATCACTGGATTACATTGTAGAATGTAAGGAGACTACCAGCACACGCTGGGTAAGTCAATAAGCATCCTGTGCGGGAGACTACATGGTGGCTAAGGACTTGACAGAGCGGTATGAGTACCAGTCCGGTGAAGCACAGAACAAAGCTGGTTTGGACCTTCAGTGAACCATCGATGTTACATGGCTAAACCACCATATGCGTAAAGAAATCAGAGCAATGTTTTAAATTTGATCTGATTCCCCTGAGTTACCATTAATCAGAAGTGACATCATAAATGATCAAACTCATCAAATAACATACCATTATTTAGTGCGATTGGTTGGCAATAATATGAGCCATCTTGTATGGCTTAACAATTATTAATTTATATTTTATTGGAACCGACGTTAGTGTCGTCATCATTAAAACCAGCATTATTTAGTCATCATTAAAAGGATACTTTTGATGTGCACTACTGAGAGACATAAACAGCTTAAACTTTTGTGCAAACATTTTACATGTTACTACTTAATTTTCTGAGTCAGAATAGAAATGAAGGAGTTGCAGTTGATGCCTGTTTATGATTCCCATGTCATCTCCTCAGTAATTACAAAATTTATTTTTTAACTCCCTCTGACACAGTACTTAGAGCACAAATAATGCTCATTTGAGTCAGTGGGCTGTTTTAAGATGGCGTTTCATCATAAGAAGGCAGGATTCATTGTTGATTGATATAATCATTAAAAAATGCATAATTTTGAAATATTGGACCAAAAATGAAAATTTTTTAAACCCGTGTGACCATAGTCACCTGCAGGGCACAAAGAGCTGCCGCTTTAATACCGTATTTGATGGATAATCACAATTCATATATTCAGTCATAACAAGTGAAATGAGCTTACAAATATTTAAAGCGTCTAGCCCTTCTAGCACTACCCACCATTCTTACCATGTGCTGATGGGCTACAAGGTGAAATCACATAAGTTCCAGTCTTGATCAATCAGGAGAAAGTACAATAGGATTAATGAGAATACTGTTTATTTGAGACCTGTTCCAGGTGCACAGAAAAACACCAATGTCATCAAGTGACACAACACAGATTGGCTTATGTGGTATACACCGACAACGATGTGGAAGCTCACCATCACCGGATACTCATCGAGAAGCGTGACCACATCATCCACCAGAGGATCAGAGTTACCAAAGACGTCATCACGGAAACAGAGTTCACTGTGATGGACCTCTATGAAGGCAAGGAGTGAGGTCCGTGTTGCTGCGTTGAACAAAGCAGGACAGGGACCTTTCAGGAAACCCTCTGAGCTACGAACGAACTGCAAGCACTTATGGTAAGTGTGTTATTAGACTAATTTTTGTTTTAATTTGCTTACAAATTGGACAATTTAATTATGCAAAGTGTTTGTCCAACACCCCCCACCCACCCCCCCCCAACCCCCCCCCCCCCCCCCCCCCCCCCCCCCCCCCCCCCCCCCCCCCCCCCCCCCCCCCCCCCCCCCCCTACATTTAACAAAAAAACGAGGTGCTATGTTTTAGAAGATGAGCAAAGAGGCTTCACAAAAGTTTAGGGTTTATTGTGTATTTGTCCCCTTTTAAACCACTTTGTGACCAATTAAAATTAAAAAAAAAAACAATTCTGACAACTAAAGAAAGCAAAAAAGTTGGGTATAAAAGGGTTATGTTTAAACAAAATATTTCACATACTTATGCATTTGGAAGGATTTGTAGATAGATGGGTGGTGGTGGGGAACAGCGCCCACCACTCAGTTTTAAAGTTGACCACTAAAACAGCAATTTTAGGGGTTGAGCCCAACAACCCAAAGAGTAGGAAAATGGCACTTGTTTAATGAATTTGCCAATATTGAATATTTTGGTTTGCAAAACTGCAAAGAAGTCAAAATTTTCATCAAATTCCATTCGGCACTAAAAATAGGTTGTGGCTGCGACTCTGGCACATGAGTATGTGAGACAAGGTTTTCTTAGCTTGTTTTCTTTTCTTTTACTAAATTGGCTGTGCTTTTCACTGCCAATTCCTGCTAGAAAGAGACTTAATTGTTAGTCTTTCAACAATTCCCTTCCCTTCCTTTAATTTATTTTGTTAGCTACATCTTCATGATGTTGGCAGCTTTGTGATGTTCAATCTTGTGTAGACTAATTTGATTGTCAAATGTTAAAGATACTTTAGCATGTTAAAGGTGCTTGTTCCGATCGTCTTTAGGGCCCCCCTGATTTACCGGGAAGTAGTATCAATTTTGATATCAGATAAAAGGCTGTATTTTTCTCATTATTATCCTGAAATTTCAGCTTTCAAATCCATTTCTTTCTCAAGATATGAAACTACCGTTTTAATGGTAAACCAGCAATACTAGCAGAGTAGTGAATAGGGCGTTGCACTGTGCATTATCGCGTTTAGCATCAAAACCGCAAGTTTGTTTACCACGGTACTTGTTGATCCATGTGTACAAGTGCCAGGCTCTCATATCAAGAAGAGAACATGATAGACAAAAATCGGAACAAGCACCTTTAAACACACCATGTAACTTTACTCATTAGTGCATGAAGAAAATAATTTCTTGACCGTTTGGCAATGTATTCTTATTATCCACATCATATTTACCTCAGATGTGCCAGCTGCTCCAGGCAAACCTGACATCTCCGACATCGACGCCAACCAGATGACTGTCACCTGGACCAAACCCTACTCCGATGGAGGCAGCCCCATCATTGGCTACTGGGTTGAACATAAGGAGGTCACTGGTCTACGCTGGACAAAGGTCAACAGGGAGCTGGTCAGGGACCTAACTCTTGTTGCTAAAGGGCTTACAGAGAGATCCGAGTACCAGTTCCGTGTGATGGCAGAAAACAAAGCTGGAGTGGGACCTGCCAGTGAGCCTTCTGATGTGAAGATGGCCAAATTGCCATATGGTGAGTCTCAGATGACTACTTGTCTGTTTTCTTAGCTATTATGAATTACAACTTTAAATAATATTGGAAACAATATGTTTATTCTTGAATTCACAGAATTTTTCAAATTAGATGCTGAAATAAT
Organism: Ophioderma brevispina; assembly: GCA_023653785.1. Taxonomy (NCBI): domain Eukaryota; kingdom Metazoa; phylum Echinodermata; class Ophiuroidea; order Amphilepidida; family Ophiodermatidae; genus Ophioderma; species Ophioderma brevispina. Next base: position 15,406 of record JAMKCH010078878.1, on the reverse strand, counting down.
GAATAAACTCATCCTAAATTTAGTTTCTGGTTGTTGTTTTGTACTACAATTAGTAAGTATGCAGTCAACCAGGATGGGGGCACGTGCACACTGATGGTGGGTTCATACTTCATTGGCAGACATCGGCCAACGCTAGTCTTTCATACGTGCTTTGCATGAACATACGCATTGGTTAGCGTCTGCAGACATCTGCCGATGAAGTATGAACCCACCTTAACACTGCCCATTTGCCACCAGCCAATAATTTAGATTTTAAAAAATGCATTGCTACTGATGGCATATCATTGACAGTTCAAAGTTACAGGATATTGTGTGGTCTAGGAGTGAAACCCCAGACTTTTCCCTCAGCAAAAATCCAAAGTATAGTAGTCCATTTGGTAAACAAAATTGCCTAGTTGATAGTTTGCCCTCATACTGTGCCAGCATCCACTACTAAAAATATTGAACTGCCCATCCAATATGACCGGCTATTAGATAGGCAAAACAACAAATCCTTTCTTATTCTCTAATTTTCAGATGTACCAGGTGCACCAGGCAAACCACAAATCTCTGACATTGACGCCACCCACATGACGGTCACCTGGACTGCACCAGAGTCTGACGGAGGAAGTCGTATCTTGGGATACATCGTGGAGCGCAAAGAGGGCACCAGCACCCGATGGGTACGAGTCAACAAAGAACTGATGATGGATCTTACCATGATGGTTACAGGACTGACAGAGAAGTCTGAGTATCAGTTCAGAGTGTCTGCTGAGAATAAAGCTGGACAGGGACCATTCAGTGAACCATCTGATAAGAAGACTGCTAAGCCTCCCTATGGTAAGAGATGACTTACAAAGTTAACTGGGTTTTGACAATAAAATGTGTAGAACCACCAATGAACTAATGACCAACTGGAGGGTTTTATTTCTGTATTTATGTACCATAAGGGAACTTAAAACAGTGTGTATGAATGTTTTTTTCTGCAAAATAGTCTTCAAAACTGACTTGAGTGAATTTTGGTACAAATTGGGCCTCAATAAAGCAAAGTTGGACTGGATATCTTACCAGCCTGGGAAAAATCAAAGACAATTGACCTATTGAGAGAGAAAAAAAACAAGAACAGAAACAAAACAAACAGCAAACATCATGAACATGTAGTTGTCTATCTGGCTCATTTGAGGGCTCAAAACCAAACGACCCATCAGGAAATTTCAAAAGCAACCCTGTAATGGAGCTTTAAATTTTTTTTAAATATAATTTTGGTACTAAATGAAATTTTGCAATCATTGAAAAATGGCTAAAGTTGCTACATCAAAGTTAAGCATGTTGAAAATGGGGTCTTGACCGCAGCAGAGATGTTTAAAAAGGAGTTTTTCCACTGTAACAAATAAGATACCCTGCTCTTAAAAATATGCCAGCCCAACAGTTTTCATGAAATTGTTACAGAAAAAATGTCAACTCTTGTTTCTTTCACAGATGTTCCAGATGCTCCAGACAGACCAACTGTCACCAATGTTGACAGAACTGAGATCTCCATTTCCTGGTCTCCACCGGAGTCTGATGGTGGCAGTCCAATCACAAGCTATGTCATAGAGAAGAGAGACATATCATCTACACGTTGGACTAAGGCCACAAAGCAGACTGTGACAGAGACCGAGCTGACCATCAAAGATCTGCTGGAAGGCAAAGAATATGAATTCCGTGTTGCAGCTGTTAACAAGGCTGGCATGGGACCATTTAGTCCTCCAACTGAACCAAAGATCTGCAAACCACCCTATGGTAAGACAGTATTTTATGCATGCCATGTGGCCCTTATTTATGTCAAGTCATTTTGCTATTGGTATGTGCCTTGTGTTCAATGGAATTAAGTTTAGTCATCTGTGTGTAATCTCTTTTTAAGGAAAGACTTCCATATGTACCCCCCTCGTATATATTTACATGATACAAAATTTATTTTAATGTTGGCCTTGTTTGATCAAAAACGGAATAAACAGCTAAAATAATAACATTTTATGTTGCATGTAAATATATGAGAGGGGGTACATATGGAAGTCTTGCCCTTTTGAATCCATTGAACATATGCATACCAAAATGATTAGATACAAAAATGGTCTGTAATATTTATACCTTTTGAACCCTTTGCACATTTGATGCTTTGAGCCTGCCCTTTGTTACAACAATAACAACAAAATATTGTATATATTTTCAAATGTCAGAAAGCTAGCTTATCTTTCTAAAAACATTTGTACCCCTTAGAATCTATAATGTACTTTAAAAAACAATAATGTGCTTCTTCCCAAATTTGTAGCCAGGAATATATGTAAACGCACTTAAACTCATAATACAAATGGCTTAGTTTATTTTTATAATGATAAACAGGATTAGTTCATTTTTTTATTATGATAACAGGACTTTTTCAAAATATAAATTCAGTCAATAGATTACAGCATTTGAGTCCTTACAAAGCTGTACTGTAGTTTTTCTCAGTTTTGTAAAATTGTGACAACATATAAATAAAGTTCTGGTCTAGTTCTGAAATTAACAAATAAAACAAAGGACATCCTTGTGATTTTCTGTGTTTGCAACAAGACTATTGGGTCATGGTCTGAAAAAAACTACCTAAGGTTTTCAAAGTAAAATCAAATAAGCAAATCATGTTTAAGGTTTAAGTTTGATGCAAAACTCTCTCTCTCCAACTAAGGTGGGAAAAATAATTATGGTCAACTAATTTGTTAACAAAATTCACAATTTCTTCAGATGTCCCAGGTCCTCCAGGCAAACCAGATGTAACAGCCATTGATGCCACAGAAATGACCATCAAGTGGACTCCACCTCTCGAAGATGGAGGTAGCCCCATTCTTGGTTACACCGTCGAGCGGAAGGAAACCTCCAGTACACGATGGAGCAGGGTCAACAGGGAACTTGTGTCCGAGACCACCATGAAGGTTACTGGTCTGATGGAAAAATCTGAGTACATGTTCCGTGTGATTGCAGAGAACAAAGCCGGTCCAGGACCTGCTAGTGAATCTTCTGACATCTATAAAGCCAAGCCACCATATGGTAAGTTTACAGGTAGGGCAAAAGGACTTAGAGACAACCACCAAACAATTGGAAGAGTGTAGGCTAGTGGTTGAGATACTTGCCTCTGGTACAAGAACCAATGACTTGCTGGAATTTAATTGGGTTCTGAACAGGATGGGGCAATTCACTTCTCCAACTTGTGATTTACAAGCACATGGAGGAGTGGTTGCAATACTTGCCTCTGGTGCAAGGACCTTTGACTTGCTGGAATTTAATTGGGTTCTGAACAGAATGGGGCAATTCACTTCTCCAACTTGTGATTTACAAGCACATAGAGGATGATGTTGTAGCCTTATCAATCAAAAAATAAGTTTTTGCTTTTAAAGATTAAGTTAATGACAGCTATCACATACTAGATTAGCTATTAAAGTTGAGTTTGTTTGAATTGACACTAGCACTGACTAGCCAGGTAAAATGTTTGTGACTAACGTCTGTTGGCAATAGTTGATTTTGTAATTGAAGTAAACCGGATAATTGGGTGTGTTATGTCATTAGCTTAACTTTGCTTTACCACACCAAATTGCTTGATTGACAAGGGTACAACTTCATCCCCAACTGCTTGTAAATCAGGAATCAGTCAAGTAAATTGCCATGCCCTGGTTCTCGACTCTTCTGGATTTAATTGGTAAACAATCTATAGCCATAACACCAGAACTCTCCCAATGGTTCATTTTAAATTGGGCTATTAAACCATTAAAGCACCTTGTCCTTTGGAGGGGACATAGAGTTGTTGGTCCCATTATATAGTGGTTAATATCTGTGCATGCAATTGTGGTCAGTTTTCAAAGAGTAGTGTGTTAACCCCTGGCTGTACCAATCTATCTTGGAGCTATTATGGATCCCATTGGAAATAACCTTCCTGTTGAGGCTTTCTTGGGTTATCTAGAAATGGTCATAATAATGAAATCAAAGGGATTACATCACTCCTTTCTGCACAGGACTCGGCCAAGTAACACTGTATTCATAAATACCTTCAGGAGTATGGTATTTGTCTCAGAATGTTGAACAAAGTTGTTATCATTTGCATGTGGATATCAACTTGTAGACAAATGTTAAACAATCTCCATAAGATTGTCTGCTGCCACCATAGAATAATACCTGAGTTGATTACAGGCTACTTAGGTATTTCCACATTGTGTTGAATTAACATTCCCTGAACAAGATTCCAGATGGCAATAAATTTGAGGAAATTATAAGAATTTTTGTCAGATTAGTGTAAAATTGTTTTGAAATGAATAATTTCCTTCAGTTTCTCAGTAAATATTGTTCATCGTTCTTTCTTTGCAGATGTGCCTAGTGCACCAGACAAACCAAAGGTAAAATCTGCAGACAAGACAGATATGGTTATCACCTGGTCTCCACCGGAATCTGACGGTGGTGCAGAAATCACTGGCTATGTTGTGGAAATGAAGGATGTCACCTCCAGCAGATGGACTAGGGCAACTACTACTAAGACTGTGACAGAGACCGAGTTGACCGTACCTAATCTTGTTGAGGGCAAGAAGTATCACTTCCGTGTTGCAGCCATCAACAAAGCTGGCCAGGGAGCATTCAGTGAACCATCAGAACCAAGAGTTGCTAAGTCACCCTATGGTAAGAATTTGACTGCTGTAAAAGGGTTTATTTTCTAGCAGTTAATTCTGAAAATGTCTCAACTTTGGGAGGTTAAATTTAGTGAGGGTTAATTTCCGGCAACATGTCCCAACCATCAGGGTTGCTAACAACATCAAAGGGATTATTCTCAACTTTGTAAGAATGAACTTCAGGAGTTAGCTCTCAACATGTCCCAACTTTGGTGGGCCAGGCAAATTTCCAAGGAGGTTAACTTTCAACATGTGATAATTATTGGGAATGTGGAATTTTATGGGTGGGTTAACTTATCTCACCAATGTTCTCACGTATTGGGAGACGGGTACACATCAAGGAAATGTAACTCTCATGTGAGCTTATTGTTTGGGATGGTGAACTTTAAAGGTTATCTTAACATGTCTGAACTTTGAGAGAGTGAAATTCAAGGAGTTAACTCCCAATAAATGCAAATGTGTGAATTTTAAGGCGTTAACTCTCAACATATGCCAACTTTGGGAGGATGAATTTCAATGAGTTACTGCTTAACAACATGTCACAACATTGCGAGGGTGATCAAAAGTTGAAATGAGGATGTAAAAGAACACTTAACAAAGATAGATAAGTCCCAAACTGATAATGATGATATTAATGGCACTTGCAGTCAAACAGAAGGAGTTTTAACAGCAGAGGTAGAAATTGTTAGCATGTGGTTCAACAGTCTCCATGAAATAAATGTTTTTATCTCTGCCTCAACAAAATTTGACTGTTATTTTAAATTTTGCCCAAATAACTTACAGTCAATTGAAATAATTACAAGACATAACTTAAGAAATCTCTGTATGATCAGATTACAATGTATACTAGGAGGACCTTTCTTTGTAAACTGGAAACAAACTAATACTGCAAAAAGTTATTTTGAAAATTTCTCATAAACTTCAAGACAAAATAAATTTTGTTTCACAGCTTTTTACAACCAAACACATTTAAAATCCAAGAACAACTACCAGTCATTCAGTAATCCTTAAGATATTTCCTTTTAGATGTTCCTGCCACTGCAAGGCCAGATATTGTTGAGTGACAACAACCTCTCCATGACCATCACTTGGACTCCACCATCAGGTGGAGGCAGCCCAGTGACACGGCTACGTCATCGAGAAGAAAGACCGCTACTCCATCAGATGGAGCAAGGTGAAGGAGACCTCTATTCTGGAGACTGGGTACCCTGTGATTGAACTCAGACGGTATGAGTTACCAGTTTAGAGTGAGCGCTGAAAATGTTGCTGGAGTGGGAGAACCTAGTCAGCCATCAGATGCTAAGGTTGCTAAACCACCATATATGGTGAGTGAGAAAAGTCTACACTTTTTCATTATGATTTTGTTTATTTTCGTCGGGTGTATAGTGACGGATGTTGAATTTTTATCATTTTTTATGAAATTAGGGAATGGTTTACTAAATATCAAAGTCTTCAAATATGCCAGGTGTCGAAGCTTGCAAGTACTTATTAATTAATAATCTTAATTAGAAATTTGGCAATTTTGACGTATGTTGCATAACAGAGACTTTCGTGTTTACATAGTGACGGATGTTGAACCATCTGTCATAGAAGTGTACTTAATTTCCCACCAGGGCTTTTAAATACTTTTGTTAGTAAATATTCTCATCTTAAATGTATAACTGACCCAGCTAAGTGTAATTAATTTTATAATATTGCTATTACTAGAAATTTATATTATATTTACAGTTCAAAGCGGCGAATCTCGGTAATCCACTCAATTGTTCATTTCGTTTCTAAATCAGATTTGATCGTTTGAATCGTATATGGGGATGTTTACCGACTCTTTAGTTCACGATTTTTCAAATGCGATTTTCTCAAAAACAAAAATTTGTATTTTGTTTAACATCCATCACTATGTAATACACCCAACGATTTATATGAGTAAATAATTGGGAGAAGTACATTTATAACCAAGTATTTTTCATTTGTTTGGTGCTGTTTTTGCCAAATGTTAATGTTCACTCTGTGGTATAGAATTTACTTTTAAGTGTTAATTACGTGAAGGTAGATAGACAAAAAAATTGTATTTCCTATTTTAGGATTATATATCTGAACACACAATGATACATCACAAAATGTCAAATTTCTAACTGTACAGCTCATTTGTAATTAACAGCCACTTCTTGCAAATAATCTAGAAACACTCTTGAAAAAAAAATTGTAACACAGGTACGGTTCTTAAAATGTATGTACCGTTCTTCTCTGTGCAGACGTTCCTGGTCCACCAGGCATACCAGACATTACATCTGTAGACAGTAACAAGATGACCCTCACCTGGACACCCCCGAAAGACAATGGAGGAGCCGACATCCTGGGCTACGTGGTCGAGAAATGCGAACACGACAGGAAGAGATGGGTGAAGGCCCACAAGGAAGATATGATTACTGATTTGACGTATACTGTGCCAGATCTGGTGGAAGGTACCAAGTATATGTTCAGAGTGAGTGCGGAGAATATCGCTGGAGTGGGAGAGTCTAGTGAAGCTACTGCACCCACCAAGGCTAAACCACCATATGGTAAGTGAATTGGTTGTTTGTACATGGGATTTGAGTAGAGTTGAGTTATTTTTTCTTACATAATTGTTTAAAATCATAAAATTCTTAATCATTATTGACCATATTTGGCATCAGCAAGAGGAAATGGATTGATATGAGTTCAATTATGGTCAAAAGTGAAAGACAAACAATGACTACCTTTACTCAATCTGCAAATCATTAAGCAGTATGGCAAAGTGTTTCAAATATGTGAAATTGGGAAAATCCCTGGTGGGGGGCACTCGCATAGAGAAATGGATTGGGTTAAGGCCCGACGCTTTATTTATACACAGGCATTATTCGTGACAGAGGCTAAAAAAAGGGGTCTTTGTTTGAGGGACAGCCAATTGCCCCCTAAACAGGTTTTTTTTGAGTGACAAATTTGCAACATTTTTTCCAAAAAAAAAAAGGTCTTTGGTGAAACTTTTTGCAAAATTAGAAAAAAATAGAGTCTTTGGTTGAAAATTTTAAATGTCCCCCAAATAGGGTTTTGGGTTACAGTGCAAAATTATTAAAAAATATGGTTTCTTGGGTGAGTTTTTTTTTCAAAAAAATATGGGGTCTTTGGGTGAGTTTTTTTTTCAAAAAAATATGGGGTCTTTGGGTGACAACGATGCTGAAAATAGGTGTCTTAACAGACCTTCATACCGTCACGTCCCCAAAATAGGAGTTTCCCAGGAGAAACTCTATTGTGGATTTAAAAAAAAAAAATCAGGATAAACACACTTTACTCCACAAAATCAGAATTAAGCAAATTTTTGAAAGGAAAGTATTTTAGGAAAACACGTGAGTAATGTTTTGAGAATTGTTTCCTTGAAAGCAAAAGCTTTGAAAAGGGGATCACTGATGATAGACGCAGAAAGAAAAACTTGGAAATCCTTAGCAGTGTGGTTTTGATATGTATTGTTTACAAAACTGGTACATCACCCGCAGTAAAAGTCTGTATGAAATGCATAACATGATAACAAATAACGTGATTATATTTTTATTCAAAACATTGTTCTCCTTTGTTATCTTCCTTTTCTTTTGAATTATCTTTACCATAATAAATTTCTAATTTACCCTCCTATCAGATGTACCTGAAGCACCTGGCAAACCAGATGTCACCAATGTTGACGCCACCTCTATCCATCTGGAATGGACTCCACCAAAGATGATGGTGCTCTGAGATCACAGGCTACATTATTGAAAAGAGAGATGCTACCATTGGGGATAGATGGTTGAAAGCCGTCAAGACACCTGTGGAAGAGACTAGTTTCACTGTCAAAGGCCTTACTAGAACAACAAATACCAGTTCAGAGTGAGTGCCCAGAAACAAGGCTGGTGGTAGGAGAGCCGAGTGACCAGTCAGGTTCATCAAAGCTAAACTACCTTTTGGTAAGTGGAGAGCGGTGTTTTGGTAACATCTGCTCCTCTTTGTCATATCAAAGGAGGGGCAAGAATCATGCGTCATTCTGAAACCACAGATACATATGCTACAGTAACATATGTTGCTGACCAATTAGTGCCCCTCCCCAAATAAGCCCCCTACAGAAGTCACAATGTACCTGTTCAACTAAATTTTGGGGTCCAAATCAAAATAAATTGCTGTAATGGCTTAGGGATAATAATTCCTTCTGCCTCATATAAACTGCATTTAAATGTTTAGCTGAGTAAATGTCCCACTTTTGACTGTAATTTCATCTATTTTCAAAATACACCCCCATTAAAATGGACTTGATGTAAAAGCACCCCGGGGGACTAATTGGTCAAATATCGTACTTAGAGACCTGGATACAAACAAGTCAGACATAAAATATGAGCATACATTATTGTACAAAGTTAAAACATGATCAGGATACACAGTCCCAATATGAGACACCTCTTGCAATGTAAATAAAAAATCCTCCCAAGATTGAACTTTTTTTTCTTTAAAAATCCCAGATACACCGAGTGCACCCAAGGCCCCAAGAATCTCCAACATCACCGCAAACTCTGTAGAGGTAGAATGGGCCCCACCCACCTCAGACGGAGGTGATGCTATCACAGACTATTCAATCGAAGTCCAGGACAATTACAGCACCAGATGGAGGAAGCATGCAGAAATTTACTATTACCTGACAAACATCCCATCTTGTGGCCAAAAAAACTTAAGAAGGCAATGAGTACAAGTTCCGGGTGTTTGCCAAGAATAGAGCAGGAGTTGGAGCAAGGCTGAAGACACAGGCTGTTTATCACCAAACCTCCATATGGTATGATAATAGATATTAAACGCTGTGCGCAAATCATTTTAATATCAGGAAATTCCACAACGTATGTCAAACATTGATTTAGAGAATAAAAGATAGTATTGTTGTTTTGCATATCTAATCTTGTGTCATATTGGATGGACAGTCAATATTTGAGTAGTGGAGATTCCACTACGATAACAATATTGGAATGCCCATCCACTATGACACGATAGTAAGATGGGCAAACAACAATTCTATCTTTTATTTCCTTTTATTAGTTTTAGTTTGTTTTATCTCCGAAAATCCACCAAAAAATATTGTATTAGTTCAATAAATGAGTTGATAAAAGGAAAACATATTACCACAACTGATAAAAAAATGAACCAACCAATACTAGCTGCGTGCAGCGTAATCTATCCTGAGACGTAAACACTTGCGGGGCGACGCACTATCTAATAACGTCTCATATTAGATAGGCAACACCAATGATATTTCGCGTTTGGTTAATAAATCCTGCCCAATGAATAAGAATACTTTTTAGTAGAATCCATAAAGAGTGGTTTACCCGCCACCCAAGCTCAACTTCAATAATCATCTAGTTTATTTCTTTCTCTTTATTTTCAATACCCTTTGGTCATTAAGATTTTTAACTCTGTAATACTTTTTATCTAATGAATTTATCAAATATGTTTTTAACCTAATAATATCCTTCCATATGATTACTTGATACCTTAATGTAAAAATATACAACTTACAACGACCTTATTCTGTTTAATAATCAATTCAATTCTCAAAACTTAATATTCTGCTTCCTTATACCTGGTTGTCAAACTCAAATGTATCCATTAATGTTTATTACATGTGTATTAAACTTGTCCCCAAGTAAGTATTCCTGTATAACATTTATTGTCAAAATTTACCTTTGTCTCCAATAATGCTAAAACCTCAATAATTCTCTGAATAACTATACAATCCCTCAAAATGTGCACCATTTTAATGAACAAACATGTAACACCCTTTGAAATAATTTTACCCAAATTATATGATCTGTAATTCCCTCCATAAACTTCATAACCCAATGAAACCAATTAGGAGAGCCCATCTTCTCTGACTATCTAGAACAACGGAGCTCCAGCTGCACCCGAGGTCTCCAACATTGGACCCACTTCCATGACTCTCAAACGGTCTCCACCAAGGAGTGACGGAGGATCGGCCCACATCAAGTTCGTCCTTGAGGTCAAGGATCAATTCAGCACAAGATGGAGGAAGTTGGCCAAGGATGTTACAGAGACTAGCTTTTGATGTGACTGTTCCTGAGCAAGGGAGGACAAGTAACCATTTTAGAAGCATTGCTGAGAATAAGGCAGGCCAAGGACAGCCCAGTAACACTCATCCCAATCTGTGACAGCTAAGTTTGCTTTCAGTAAGTAACTGATGCTGATCGTAACTTGAGAAGATGTATAACAACTATACTCTGTTTAAGGGTGACATCATGACATGACTCTGCATTTGCATAAATGCTGCAATACCAAAGGTTATCCACTCGTTCTAGGAGGTCAAGAACATTAACACTGCAGTTACGTCACCCTTGAACTTGAGCTCGAATTGTCACAATTTTCTTGTCATGAGCAACGAGCAGTGGGCGGCACCAGAACTCTTTTTCTGGGGTAAAACGGGTGGACAGTGAATTTTTTTTGGGGGGGCAAAAGTGAAAATCTTGGGTGGCAAAATATCAAAAATTTTGAGAATTTACCCATTTTTGTCCCCAAAAATTGCTGATTTTGCCAAAGTTGGTGATTTCCGTTCCGCCCCCAATCGCTGATTTTTTGCCAAAAATCCATTAATTTTTCTTTTGGCCAAAATGCCCCATGGCCCCCTGGAAACAGGAATTGATTTATGATTGAACCTTAAAAGAATAAGTGAGGCAATAGTGACATTTGAATCAAAAGTTTATTGTTAAAGATGTAGTCAACCTTAAACATCTTGTACCTTTTCGATGTCCCAGGCAAACCAGGCACCAACAGTGTCCAGACATCGGCCCACACAACGCCAACCACTGTCACTTGGACTCCCACCCAATCTGATGGAGGCAGTCCAATCACTGGCTACATTGTGGATATAAGAGACAGTTTTCGACACGTTTGGACAAAGGCTAACGAAGGAGGTCTATGAACATACAAAGTTGACTGTGAGACTTGACTGAGTGCAGAGAGGAATGAGTTCAAAGAGTTATTGCGGGTTAACATAGCTGGTAACCGGACAGCCAGTAAACATCTAAGACATTCAAAGCCAAACCACCATATGGTAAGTACTAAGAAGTGATTCATTTCTGAAAAAAATATTTGGGAATTTATAACCAAAGTTTTAACTGCAAATATTGGTGATTTTTCATGTAGAAACAGCAGATTTCTGATTCCAGATATAGAGCATATCCTTTTGAATTAAAATATATTTAGTTTACCTATTGAAACATAGCTTCAATTCATTCTTTATTATTACCTAACTCTAATAAAAGTGCAAATTCATATAAATAAATTGTGTGGGAAAAGACAGTGGCGTACCCAGAATCCTTCAAAGCGGGGGCGCGGTTGAATGCTTAATTTTCCCAATTCTGTATGGCCCATCATAAGAAACATGCAAAGGGTTTTTACCATTTTCCCAAAAAAAATTGGCCAAAATATTTTAATTAATCTTTTAGTCCCTGTTAGGGTCTAATTGAAAAAAGTAAAATTATTTTTGTCTTATTTTTGTCTAATTTTGAGAAATTGGTTCTGTATTATTTGATGGGGGTTTTTAAAAACACATTCATCATTTGGCAATGACCCTTGTATGATATCCATTCTCAGAAGCAAATCCAGAAATCTGGATGCCCCTATAGGGTTCAAGTCTCATGTGACAATGGGATTCTTGTCAATTCACCAAAACAATCATGTCATAAAAAGTGGTCCTGTTTGTGAACTTTTGTCACCATTCAAATAAGTGAATCAACTCACCAACTTAGATTTAACAATGCTGACAAATTATTTCTGTACTCAGTAGTGATAATTATTGGTTTCCATCAAACATTACCTACCTTTCCCTCTAACCTCTCCACCCTTGTCCTCAGAAATTAACACAAATCCTTTACCACCCTCAAAATATTGTAGAAATGTGCCCACAGCACCCGCAAACCCCAGCTCCACGTCACAGAGCAACAACCATGACATCGAGTGGACTACGGGGCCGATGTCTGATGGAGACAGCAATCAAAGGCTACATCATTGAGAAGCGAGACACAACCAGCATGCGTGGCTTAAGGTTACTGGTAGATCTTGAGAGAGAGACTACTTTCACGATTCACAGTGCCGGGCTTGGTGCAAGGAACCACTATGAGTTTAGAGTCAGTGCTGATAACCCGGCCGTGTTTAGCAACCGAGTCCACCTTCATATACTTTTGGAAGGCTACACCCATACTGGTAACAATCTTAATGTGCAATTGATTTGGGAGAGAGCATAGTTATACAGACGGCTAGGGGCCGACCCATGTCACCTTCGTCAATCAGACATTATAGTTATGTGCGCTTTTATACTTTCCGTTAATGTGTTGATTTTAGTATTTACAAAAAAACGGTTTCCCTGCCTGCTAAATTTCGTGCATTTGTCTTAAGGCCTCGATCTTACAATCAAAGAGGTCCTGGTCGATTCCCCTTCTGTACGTAAATTTTCATCTATTATTTTGGGACTTAGAGATTGCAATGGAAACTTCAGAGTTTGCTAAACTGTGGCGATTTAACACAGTAAGTATATAAGGTTACCTGGTCGGCCCTAGCCGCTTGCATAGTTACTGGTTAGAAATATTCCCTTTAATATTAAGATCCATTTTCAAACTTCAGAGCACCGGCGTATCAGACCTGGCCTTTGAGGGGGTCCCGTGGGTGGAAGGAATCTAATAGCCGAAAGAGGCTCTTTGCATGATTTTGGCATGAACCCCAGGGGTATGCACCCCGAAAGCACCCCTCCCAGAGACACCATGAAAGCAATTTATGGGCAGTGCGAATTGGTTTACCAAATGTTGGATTTCCTGTGTATACGGACGTATTTAGTAAAGCTAAGAATTTTGGCTCTCGTAGTGTTTCATTTTGACCCGGATAAACCATGAAAATTTGTCTTTGAAGGGTACATCAAAATTTTAAATGTTGTCCAGTGGTATATGTGTCCTTTTTTCTCAACAACTTACATGTTAACTTTCACACCTTTAAATTAGTGCAGATGTTCCAGATGCTCCTGAAAAGCCAGAGATAACAGACGTGACAGCGTCCACATGGACAGGTCAAATGGACAGAAGCAGCCATAAGATGGAGGACTCGCCCATCTTTAATACATACTGGAAACACAAGGACCGCTCTTCAACTCGCTGGATCCGAGTGACCCAAGATGAGATCTCCTCAAGAGAGTTCACTGTGACAGGACTTGATCCAGAAGGCACAGTGTATTTGTATCGTGTGAGTGCTGAGAACAAGGCTGGCGTAGGAAAGCCTACACACAATCAGAACCCAGATGGCTAAGCCGGCATTTGGAAGGTTTCATGACATGTCTTTGAGTTCGGGTTGTTCCATAAGGTGGACACCCGTTTCTGACATACTTTTCTGACATGCCTATGAATTGGAAACCTTAACGGACTTTAACAGAATAAACCACACGGGTTTATGGTGTGTTTATTCCGTTAAGGTTACGAATCATAGGGTGTCAGAAAGAAAGTATGTCAGAAAAGGGTGTCACCTTATGGAAAACACCCTTTGAGTTCTCTAAACTCCCGGGGCACTACCTGCCTACTATCAGCATCTAAGCACTATTTTTGATGGGTTACTTAAGCAGTTAAATCATGTGTGAGCAAATGGTGTATGGTTTACAAGGGGTATAGAAGCACTATTTTGATTGGTTACTCAGAGGGGTTATATCATATTCTTTGTCATGTAATGAGGCCACTTAGAAGAGTTGTATCTAGTGGTTAGTGCACAGGGGGTTATACAGTGTTCTGATTGGCTAATCACTATTGTATTCATTTGAGAACCATTTAAAAATAGCTCTTCTTACATATTTACTACTAATCTTTTTTATGGATAATTAATTTTCATCTTAAACACCACTGATTGGACTCATGCAAGCATAAAAATGTTTTCGGGATGGATTCAAATGTTCCAGGTGGTAGGTAAGTTCTGTGGTTAGGTAGTCCTGGGAGTTACCGATTGGCATGGGATGAGTAGGTCCATCTTTTCAGAAACAAATCAACATTATGAATTGCCATACCATATTTGGAATCAGCTTGAAAAAATGTATCAGATGAGTACAAACATGTCTAGTATGGATTCAAGTACTTCTTGAAGTATTCTCTAAAATTGGTTGACAGAGATCTAAAAGTGATCACTACACTGTGCAAATCTTGCAAGCGTGGACAATTACCTAGTTAATTCTCAAAATGCCAAAAAAAGCGGGGGGGGGTACAAAACACCAGTTTCCAATTGAAATTACCATACAATTTTCCTTATAGATGTTTACTGAACATGATGACACCAAACATCACTCTACTCACACACATCAATCAACCTCAAGTGGCTGCCCCACAAGATGAAGGGCGGCGCTCCAATTCTTGGGTACGAGACGAGAAAGAAGGATGAAATTCGGCTACAACTGGAAACCGAATCACCACCCCACCCATCACCCTGCTAGACGAATGTGGAGAACCTCAAGAGGAATCAGATGACAGCTTTCAGGGTGACGCAGTCAACAAAGCTGGTCGAAGCAAGCCAAGCGAGGTGCTGCCAATTTGACGATCAATCCACCATCGGCACCTGGTGCCCCTGATATTCATGATGTACAAATACACAGTGACACTGACATTGTTCGCCACCTGATAAATGGAGGCAGCAAAATCACTGGGTAAGAACTTACTCTTTCATAGGCCAGTTCAAATCCTCTCCCAATTCAAGAAAATTAT